>JAMQGT020010245.1:0-16200 GCA_024447675.2 Pterophyllum scalare | reverse complement strand
ATGTCGTCTACTTCGTTCAGTTACGTATTGCTCACCATCATCACCAAACTGGACTCATTCTGCTCACTCCGTATTTTAATCCACGACTCAGCTCAAAATAATCCTTTATTTTACATGTTGGTGCAGCTCCTCAGTTCATCCCATCTAAAAGGCCTGTTTTAGCTCCTCCCTCTTAAAACTAACTTCTCGCTCATTGGCTGCCCCTTATAAACAGAAGGTCTGATCACAGACAGGATAAAACATGAGGCCTTAAACCTGCATTCTATCTAAAGACCACAAGATGGTGACAGCTGTGGTTACAAAAAAGATTCCTGGTCCTGTGGAAGTCTGCGGGAAAACGGCTCTCTGTGTTCATCCTGCTGAGTTTCAGCTCTCAGTCACTCAGTCTGGGACATGTTATTGGTTTGAGTTGATTTGACTTCATGCTGCCTCTGTGTGCCCTTTGAATAAACTGTCTGAGAGACCTGCAAAAACACAACTGATCTGAGCGCACACACGCACACACGCTTACTTGGCGTAGGCCTTCTCCACCAGCGCGCTCCAGAACTCGTTGCTGTCGTTGGAGTGGCAGTACACCAGCTGTCCGTGAACCGTGGGCAGCCGGTCATCGATCACCACGTCCTCCCACTGCCCAAATCGCCAGAAGCGGAAGTGGAAGATGCCGGCATAGGAGTCTGGCTTGTCTTTGTCCCATTCCTGATCCTTCCAGTCAGGAATCACCTTTAGGAAAAGAAACCACGGTCATCACTTCGCTCGAACTTGGATGTAACCGCTCAGTGCTTCAGCCACCTCAGCCCTCCTCAGCCTGGCAACAACTGCATGCTGATATTAAGGCTCAGCGCCACCTAGTGTGACAACAGGAAATCAGCATCATATGAAGCTGCCATGTTGGGTTCCCTACATGAAGTATAATCAGTGCTTTAACACCGCCTCGAGGGCACGCACACCCGCACACCTGGTCATCGCTGCTTACAGTTTCATTCATCTTACAGGTGAGGCCGTGCAGGCGACTTTAAAAACAGCTCACATGTTAAACAGTCTGTGGTGGAAACAGAGGCTTCCCAGACTGGACTAGCGAGTGTTTACGACTGTCCTGTAAGGGCAGCCGGTTGATGCCAGGGAGAGGCCTTCAGGTGAAGGCGGAGCAATAACATGACGGCAGATTCACGGGGTGAGGAAACCTGCAGTAACAACGGAGAGAGCGCTGAAGGTTGGCCAGGTGTGTGAGGTCATTAACGATCCTTCCACAGGTTCGGTTACGGAAAAACGTCCCGACTCTCGTCTCCTAAATAGATGCTGTCAGCCAAAGGCCGGCTCTCTCTGTCTGCCTCCAGCTGAACTACACCGTGCATTTAAGGGAGGAGGAGGTGAACACCTGATTTGTAACAAGATAAAAAAACACCTCCACAGTAAAAATGAATGCAAAAAATGATCCCAGTTATTCTGTTTTTAAAATCTCTTTCAAGGCAAAATTTTACCTGCATGTTAGCAGTCGAGTTGTTGAAGCTTTGCTGGACAAACTGATGACATCAATACCATGAATGACCCCTAAATGACCCCAAACGCCTTTCATAAGACAACAGGAGGTCCCTGTAGGTGCAGCCTGCACTAATGTCCCTCCACAGGCCTAATTATTGGCCTCCATGTCACTACATGAACCTTTGAGGCTCAAACCCTGCATATGTGCTCCAAAGCAGTAAAAGGCAGAAATATACGCTGTTCCTTTGAGCTTTAACGATGTGATATCACAACAGAGCCAAGGTATTTGTTATCCCCAAATTCCTCTGTCTAAGGAGAGCTCGCCAAAATAAAAATCACGTGGCTCAACAAAATCTAAACACAATAAATGCTTGTTAAAAAGCTGGAATCAAGCAGTAAAAGGACACACATAAAAGGTGGTTAAAGGTTTGCTGAGGTGGTCTGAAGGAGAGTACCACACCTGTGATGAGCTGCTGTACCCTCAGTGTGCAGTAATACACACAGTACCTGAATATTCCTGCTGAGGCTTCGGTGACACAGGACATGCTGCTGTGTGGAGTGACAATGAACCATGTAAAACACCTTTCATCATCTTTAGTTCTAACAAAGGAAACTGCTCCAGTCTATGAACACGTAAAAATAATAAAGTGCACAAACACACCCGACAATTTCCACTCACTTCTCCTTAATTGACCTTCAGCGACTGAGGATTAAAAAAAGTTTTTAACGAGGGAACGTCATCCATCCACACCCTGTGCTTTAATTCCAGTTCTCACACACACGATCCCCAGTGCAGCGAGTGATATAAATAAATAAGTGATCCACTGAGCCGAGACGAGCCGAGCTCCCAGAATCCCTCCGGAAACTCCCAGTGTTCCCTGTCTTACGTCAGCAGCGCCTCCTGTTGCTTAGCGCCTTCACACATCACCTGGCTGCTGCACACCTTTAAAAAAAAAAAAAAGACCCTAGAAAGTATTTTCTAACATTTGTTATAACCTTGAAAGAGAAATGAATCCAGAGGAACTGTTCTCAGATGCTCTGCGACAGGTGCTCAGATTAAACTACTACATAAACATGACGTGTGCGATTCTGCAGGAACGTTCAGGTTCTTGCAGGAACGTCACACTTCAGGCTCTGATGGACTGAAATAACCTGAGCAGGGTCGGCTGCACAAGACGACGACTAACGAATGTGACTGCTGCTGTCACAATAATTAGCTGTTTGCATTGATCTCATCTCCCCCGGCCTCTCATGCTAATCAATATGTCCCAACCAAAATACCCAGCGGGCCCGAGGGGGAATGGGGCAAAATGAGAAAGTGGCGCACTGTAATGGAAACAGCTGGGCTGCAAGGAGGGGAGGGGAGCCTATGAGAATAGAGTGAGAGAAGAAGAGAGGGGCTGAGATCAGAGACTCCATCAGAGCTTCATCTATCGTCCTTACAGGCAGGCAGGCTCTTCCTCTCTCCTTACCCAGGAATCACACCTCCGAGATGGACGCGGACAAAGCCGACCCCCCCTCCAACACGACGGTGCTGGAGTTCAAAGAAGACACTGCGCTGACAGAGGTGAGGCAGCTGATGACTTTCAGAATAAGGTGCATGTGGATCAGAGTGATCAAAGTCTTTATTTCACTTTAAGTTAGTTCCAGAGTGGGTCGGTCTTTAATTATTATAATGTGGCGGCTCCTCATCGGGGTTCAGAACAGGCTTTACAATAAAAACAGAACAATGATGAATATCTGAGGAAGTGACACTTCAGGGCCTCTGGGTAAAAAAGGCTCAAGTATGTCCAGAGCAGTGAATAAAAAAATGCCTGAAATCCTTTTGCATGTAAATATGATTTGATCCATTCACATTTTTATGTTCTTTATAGTCTTATTGTTGTGGTTCTCAGTGCTGATCAACAGGAACGTTAAGAACAGTAAGAGCAGCACTTTGGAGCTCATCATCATCATCATCATCAGGCTTTAGTGGCTGAATGATGACAGAGGGGTCTCTCTGCACTGCACAGACCAACGCTCTGCTCCATCAGTGACAGACCAACAACAGCAGGAGCGATAAAGCAGCTCCTCCGGCTCGGGTTTGATCCAAAGCTGTAGGAGGAGCGACACAAGCGCCTCGGTCCTAAAACAGGATTCAGTCCCAGTTTTAAAGGTGCTTCTCCATGTTGGAAAGTTGGACATTTTAACATTGGACTCTGTGGAAGCAGCCCCCAGTGGCCATTAGAGGAACTGCAGCTTGTGACGGAAGCTGTAAGAGTCGCATCAGCTTAATAAATATGAATTATTATTATTATTAATATATTTGTTACATTTTGATGGCCTTTAATACATTTTTCTGAGAGAATTATTTCCTACCTACAAGTTTTTCTTCATTGTGTTTTCAGCAATTTGTGATAACTGAAAATAATCTTAGTGACAAATAAAAAGTTTATTAAAGATCGGTCAGGTGAGGATCAGCCCATCTAGGAAACAAGTCGCTCCTTTTATGGTTTAAAAATGAACTATATGAATTCAAAACAAACATATTGTCCACTGAAAGTGGCGACAGTGTTAATATTATAGGATGATACTTCAGGAGCAGCACAGCACTGTCACATCATATAACCTGGGATGCTGCGTCTTAGATGGAGCTTTCTAACCAGCTGCTTAAAGTCCTGCATCACACCTTTGGCCAGACAACAGGTAACTGCAACAGTAACTTTATCCACAGCTCTTCCTGTCACACTGACAGCAGATATTAATTTATCGTAACAGGTGGATACATTTGTTTAAACAGACCAGACAACTACGTGCCATAAAGTCATATTTAGATTATATTCCGCTCAGCAAACCCAGCAAAAAGTCGGTTACCGGGACACTGAAAACATGACGACAGACAGAAAAAGTGATCCGAGTGTCTCGCTGCCTCTCAACAGGTGACACAAAACACGCAAACAAAGGTCCATCGGAGTGAGTGCGACCCTCACACTCGAGGGCTCTGGTTTGGAGCAACAGTCCCTTTACAATTTACCAGAGCTACATCTATCACCCATCCATCCTGCGTAGGTCAAACAGAAGACCTTCTAATAAATGGATTTCAGATGTGTGAACAACACACAGAAGAAAAAGATGAGGCTCGTCATCAGCTCGTGTGAGATTTTCTTCTCGCACAAGTCAGAGAAACGTTTAAGCTCCATCTCCTTCTGTTTCTTTTTTAATGAAGTTTTCATCATCATTGCACAGATATACTCAGCACCAAGTACAGCAACATCAGTCAGAGACTGACGCCCCCAAAACAAACATGAACCCCTGGATCTGAGATCTGGATCCAGATCAGTTGATGATCAACAAGATGACGTCGCACCATTTCTCTGATTTCAATTTGATATTTTTTTGTCAAGATGGTCACAGATTGGTACAGAAATCTCTACTCTGAGCACACACACACACACACACACACACACACACACACACACATACATATCCATACAGAGCTTTACACACACACACACACACACACACACACACACACACACACACAATCGAACAGCATGATGATGCGTGTCCAACTCTTCCTGCTTTTCCTTTCATACACCTCTTCCTGTGCGTGTGTGTGTATGTGTGTGTGTTTCCTCTGCAGATGATGCGCCTTCGTGTGTCCTCTCTGCAGCGGTCGGGGCAGAAACGTCAGGATGGCGAGCGCCTGCTTCTGCCGTACGAGGCCGTGTATCGGCTGGACTTCGCCATCCAGGAGCTGAACTTCTCCCGCTGGTACTTCTCCCTGTCCGGCTACGGCCGCGTCACCGTCACTGGAATTTGCCAGCACTGGACGCCTGACCTCACCAACCTGATGACCCGTCAGCTGCTGGAGCCCATCGGAACATTTTGGCGCAATGCCGGCGACCCAGAGGATTCGCCCCTCAAGTGCCTGGAGGCGGACATGCAGGAGTTTGGCGAGAGGATTGCAGAGCTCGCCAAAGTCAGGAAGGTCATGTACTTCCTGCTCGCTTTCAAGGATGGGGCGGAGGCGGCAAATCTCAGCTGCTCGATCGAGTTCACGACAGAGAACTGACCTTTTATTTTGTGCCACTAGAATCCCGATAAAGTCCTCAAGAAGCATTTTAATATTTCTATCCTACAGCTATTATTTTACTGTTGAGTAGAAAATAGATGATTAAATATTCTCCCTCAAAGTGATTCTGATTAAACTCGTCCTCTCTCTACATCTCTGCGATGAAGACCTCTGGTAGTTCCTAACAGCCAAAGTTACATGAACAGACTTTAAAACACGTGTCACTAAACAAAGGCAACACAATTAGTCTAAATAAAACCTGCAATGAACACTGTGACGAGTGGAAGAACACAAATACCCTGAATTAGCTTTTATGTGTCCTGGTGCTAATTAAAGGGACAGTTCACCCCAATGGAAGAAGTCCAGTTTCTCTGTTTCACAGCCATAGGCTCCATTCATGAGTGTGAAAAAAGAAAATTGTTCTGACAGGAGGAATCACAGCAAGACGACAAGCCTGGTATCAAAATGTAGGTAAAAAGCAGAGCTTTGATGTGCTCTGACCTGATTGGTGCAGCCACCTCTCCCACATGCAGATACGAAGGTTTGCTGAAGTCGTCTCCAGTGAAAACAGATCAAACATCCACTGTCCCACTGCTGCTTTACTATGATACAACCCATAATACAGACGCTCACAGCTGCTATGGAGCAGCTTCATAAAAGATGATAAAATCTACCAGATTATTTATGTTTAAAACTTACAATAAACACTATAACTTACTAATGTTCACCTTTGAATGCAATAAGCTCATGAGGACTGTAAATAAAACTGATCAGCTGATTATTGTGGTAACATGTGGTTACTTTGTTTCAGAGTGCTGGTTTGCTGCAGTTATTGTTTCTGGTTTGTTTCATTGTCACCAGGAGATCACAAATATTCCCTGCGCGTGCCTGCTGACAGAAACTGAAATCAATGCAGTGACATCGATTAAATAACTGAAAGCTGTGCGTGTGTGGTGCTGCTTTATTTTAATATTGGTGTTACTGAGCAGGAAAGAGGAGAGTAACGAGGGTGGGGGCAGAAACATGCAGGGCCTCAGTCACACAGGCCTGGAGACGGGTCAGCGGCCGTCTGGCAGCCACACACATATACATACTAGAGAGAGAGAGAGAGAGAGAAGAGAGAGAGAGAGAGAGATATCTATAGATATATATCTATAGATAGATAGATAGATTTTTTTTTGAAGGCAAATGTTCTTGCTTTGCATCACACTTTGGACAAGTCTGCATCTTCCATGCAAACATAAATGGGACTTTGGGGGAGACAGATCATGTAAGCACAAATGGGTCAGCATACAGTTAGGCCACAGAGCCTGTGCTACTTCAGTTTGGAGAAGTCTGTATATTCTCAGTTTGATAAACAAAACTCTGTCGGGTCATTTCCTGTTTTATTTTGTTATCGTTGGTGCTCGTCTGTTCCTGCCATTGTATGAATGTGTCAGTGTAATCAGAGTATAATATCAAGTCAGGTAAACCTCTGTGATACTGATGGGGTCAGTAAGTATCAGAGGAGGTGTTAATCAGGTTCAGCTGCTTTGGTGTTCATCAAATTACCAACAGGTGCACTCGAGGGTCAACAATGAGACACCCCCCAAACAGAAATGGTTTCATAGCTGGTGGACACTGACATGTTCCCTCCTCATCTTTTCTGGTCTTCCACTAGTTCTGCATTTAGCTGTCACTGCTGGTAGCATGAGGCCATACCTGGACCCTACAGAGGCTGCACAGGTAGTCCAACTCCTCCAGGATGGCACATCAATACGTTTCGTAGATGTTGTGTAGCTGCTGTATACATGTTGTGTAGATGCTGTGTACCTGTTGTGTAGCCATCTGTGTGATTTGCTGTCGTCACACAGAAGCTGTTTGGTTTGTTTTTGGACCTTTGAAGGTGTCAAGACAACCGTCTGCTCCGCAGAGGCAACAACACCTCCAACACGCTCCGGTTTCCTGCAGCTGATGGAAAACTGAGAGCCTGAGAGTCCCTCCGAGAACAGAGAGGGAGGCAGCGGGGTGGGGGGCAGACACACACGCACACACACAGATCCACAAACACACAGTTTTCATGTGTGTAACAAAGTGCTGATTTAATGAGGGTAAAGTAACAGCGGCCTCATGACAGCAGTAATCTTTTCCAGCAGAGCTCACCCTGACACACCAAAATAAAACTCATCTCACATCATGTTTAAGACAAATGTGGGATTTTCAGCATGGCTGATTCACTGTAATTAAACACTGAATGAATTCAGACATGAAGCACCATCTCTGAAAAACTGAGGTTTTAGCGCCATCTCATGGACAACAGCTGTTATTTGCATTAGTGACCTCTCACACCAACGGATGGGTGCAGTTGGATTCGTTAGTGGGGTTTTTTAGCAGACGCTCTGAAAGTTATAGATGGATTTGCATGTGAGTTTTCCCAAAGATGGAGCTTGATTAATGTTGGTACACGGTGATCAACTTCGCTCACTGCTGACCGGCTCGTGTTCTCTTACTTTTAGACCGGTCCATTTTGAATCGCGTTTGAATCACGAGCAGGCGGCGTTTCATCGGCTCGTTCCTCGTTAGAAGACCCGGTTCGTGCCTCGTGAGGAGGGAGTTCAGTTTCAGAGATCTTCCATTAGCAGGTAATCGATGAGAAACTCACAATTACACAAAGTGCTGTCTAAACACAACTAAAGGAAACCCACACTCACTCACAATTCTCTGATAAGCTTCTGCACACATGCCCACACCTATCAGCACACACGCACTCTGCACATGTCATCAAACACACCCAGGTAGAAGCCAGTACTGACACTCAGTGTACTGCTGCCATCATGTTTGTCAGTACTGCATGTGTGTCTATGAAGGCACAATTACAGACCAATACAACCCAGGGTTTATATACACGTACGTATGCATTTGATGGTAACACACATGGGTGACGGGACCCTGCCCGAAGACACCAGCTGTGCTCCTTTAGGTGATGATAAGCGATGAAGGAGGAGCACAGGTCCTAAACGTATGAGTCTGAGGCAGAGTCGGTCCCTTTGGAGGCTTAAATCTGGAGTAAGCGTGGTGCAGGACCCCTGGTTTGGAGCGACCTCCCTCCCTGTGGACTGCTTTGATACAACTGCATCTTCTTTACTTTCCTTTTTTGATCATTTGAGTACTCTTTTTCACAAGTATTTTTCCTCCCTTTGTCTGAACTTCTCTTTATTTTGACCCTGTTAGTTGGATGGTACGGGAATGCTTTCCCATTCCTAAAAATGAGTGCTGCTTTTCTTCCCTCTTACCTTCTGCCACAGCGCTTCTCTGGAGGCCAGACTGGAGCAGGCAGCGACGAACCAGCAGTTTCCCAGCTGCCCCTGGTGCAGGTCATGAGCGCTGATGCCATCTACGAACAGATGAGGGTCGCTGCTCAACTCCTGGAACAGCAAAGACGACAGAAATCAGAAATAACCTCATTTTCTTTCTTACAGCTGCTTCTTATGAACTCAGGTCTCGTTTACGAGCTCCTAAATTTAACTCACTAAATCCAACACACAGTCAGCTGTACAGGAAACATCAGGGCTAAGACAGAGTTGATCATTTTCCTCTTATTTGCAGAAACAAACTGAGTCCAGGTTTGAATCCTTTAGTATACCTTTACTGTGATCCACAGGTGGATGTGACCCGGCTGGACAGCTGCAGGTGTGGATGAATGTAGAGCAGGGCGTCAACCAGAGCCCTCAGACAACCATCACGAGGTAAATAAGGAATGAAATCCCTCCCCAATTAAGGACGGGTCTCTTCTGAGGGTTCAAAGCAAAAGAACCACAGAGGCAGACCGGCGGGACAGCGGGCAAATGATAGAGGTGGGAAAAACCACGGCACACGCCCGGGAAGATCTCTGACTGTTTGAGACCACTGTATTCGTGACTTTCACGAAGTTCATGTCTCAGATCCGCTGGAGGTCGCTGGCTCTGAGCTGAGACAGGGAGCTGTGCCAAAAAAGTTTCTCAAGTCTTTTAAACTGTTTGAAGTCTAAAAAGAGAGAGCAGGAAGGAACCCTCGCTGTGTGCAGCCTCCAAATTAAAGGCCTCTATTTTAAGCACATATAAGCACACACAGTAGAGAACCAGCATTTCCCCAGGAGTACGACTGTATTTGAGCCGACAGGACAGCGTGTATACAAACGCTCAGACAATATTCAGCTGCATTTCCACTCAGATCCCCGTCCTCTGGAAAAGGGAAAGCTTATACATTTATATCACCAGTGTTTCCCACACTGGTCATATAAAAGTGCTCCCATTGTTTGTACCTGTAGGTGGCGCTGGTCTGCAGCTGGTGAGTCATTCATTCACAGCACAAACAGATAACAGATAAACGGGACATGATAGGAACATTTTCATGATAATCCCTCCTTTACTCTGGTCCCCGGTGGGGCAGGAACCTCGTGCTTTAATGCACCGCAGCCTCAGCTTTACATGAACTCGGTCCACTACAGGAGGAGCCGTGCTGCAGCATGTTCCCTGTCCTGGTACAACAGCTCCGGATATTTGACTGTAGGAAATTATCCGGGTGGTGCTCTTCATCTTCCTCGGAAACACACAAATGTAGGCAAATGTCCTGACACTCTCAGGGACACACAAACCTTTCTGACTCACTCATCAAGGATCTGCGGACTTTGTCATCATGGCTGGGCGCCGATCACCGAGTACCCTCTGATATTTGTGCAGTAACGGCCTCACACAATGACACCGCTGTCGTTATCTGTGTGTCAGTATAATATTAACCTCCTCCTGCCCTGCTTTACTGTCTGTGACATCTGTCCTGAATCCCACTCACCGCCTCGCCTCCATTAACAGTGATTTCCTGTCACACTGTTTAATTAATGAAATCGTTTAGTGAGAAACCCTTGGGTGGTGCAGTCCTCTGTCCGTCTCTGTTTGTACAGGTCATAAACTTTATGTATCTGTGGGAATCTGAGGTAAGAAGGTTTGTTAAAGGACACTGCTGACAAACACTGCATTCTTGCTGCCTGGTTTAGCTGAAAATGCGAAGCTGTATGATCACTGCTATAAATGTCGAGTTATTTCTGAGTGCTGGAGCTGAAACACAGGAAAGTGAGTCTGCTAAGGTTTCACAAAACACCAAGTTAGGCTTCAGTTCAGGGTGTAACCAGATCTGTCCACTCAGTGAACAAATCAATAATACCGATCAAGCAGAGTGCTTTAAGTGCCCTGTTTAATTATTTAGCATGAATGACTGACAGGAAAAGCATATTACACACACAGAAATGAGTGTTTTCATACTGTATATGCACTACAAGCCTAGAGGAAGACAGCACATAATGCATCAAAGATTTAATGAGAAAAAGCTGTTTACCAAAGGTCCACACACACACACACACACACACACACGCACACACACACACACATTCAAGTTCCCTTTGCTCAGTAACTACCTGCAATGGTACCTGTACACACACACATGCAAACACACACACGCACCCAAACAGAACACATACACACACACATGCACACACAAAACACACGGACACGCACATGCACACACACACAGCTCCCCAGACTGAAATTCCATGAATTCCTGGTGCCTTCAGCCTCTGCACCCTCTCCTCTCTTTATATGCAGCCTCGTCTCATGACTGCTGCCATTCCCAGCCTGCTGCCTCTCTCCATCAGTAACTCTTCAAAGCCTACTCTCCACCTTCTTCGGGTTTTGCACCATCTGTTGAATGTAGTTACCAGGAAAGTGTTCAGCCAGGACATCATTTTGGCCGTAAGAAGAAATGACCCTCTTTATATTAGAAAGACATAAGGTAATTTTTTTTGTTATTGTGCAAAATCAGCACCAAAGGACCGTCTCCACTGACGAACATGCAGCTGAGCCCACTGAGCTGTAAAACAAACCTGCAGTTCCCCTAATGGCCACTTGAGGCTGCTCCCATAGACTCCCCAGTTGAAGTGTTACTGAGAGCAGCTTTGATGGATAATTTCCCCTTTAATAAACAGCGCTGCAGAGGGTTTTCTCTTTTATACCTCATCACGGAGTTAGACGAGCAGCTGTGGCCGATGATTCACTGAAACACGCCTCAGCTCTGTCTGTGTTTCTAATGGAACTACCTGCTGTGTGTAACACACCCTCAAAGGAACTACTCAGCACTAATTATCAGGTATCCATGTATTTCACAGCCTGCTAACAAATCTTGCTTTACTTGATCACTTAGTCCAAATATGGTCACGCCAACATTGGCATCAACTTTACTCCAGAGAGAATATAATAATACTAATAATAATGTTATTGAGAAGAAGAAGAAAGCCGTAGCATGGCTAACATCAGCAGTGTGAGTACTGCCTTCTGTCTTCATTTACATCTACACCAGAATCCCGCTAAGCTGCAGTGATTTCACTTTACAGACATCGCCTGTCCCTGGGACAGCACAGTTAATCCAATTTTGATCTCAATCCCAATTTTGGCTTCCCAGAATTAACTGAATCCGATCGGGCGATGTTTAAAATGCATGCTCCACCAACAGAAGGCTAATCCAACTCAAATCAAGCAGCTGACTTGCACGAGCCAATCACAGCTCTTCCCTGCTCCGTCCTGGACTGCATTAACAGGCAGTTACACAACATTCAGATTTCTAGTAGGTGAAGAGCTCGTCCCTCAAAGCGGATCGCTGTTTGGGAATACTGCAGCTGTAGGCCAATTGAAGTTAACTAAGAAGAAATCATAAGCAGGAAGTGGTGCGGAGTTGCATCAACACCACAAAGTGAAAGCAGTCTGTGTTTAAAAGCAGCTGATTTAATGCGGTGTTAGTTTTTGGTACCATTGTATATTTCTTGGTATTATGGACTGCATTTCTGTGAATGAGGAGCTCCAGTTTTAATGAAGCATGAAGGTGAAAGCTGAGTTATGTTCATGTGCAATAAAAACACTCGAGTAAAAAAGTCAGTGAATAATTGTGACCAATAACCATGATGTAAACATTGATGAAAATAATCATTTTGCAGGCCTGCTGCTTTCCATTAAGCAAACTATTTTTGCTCACCTTGGGCCTTTTCCAGGTCACCTGGCCGATGTCGTTTCTCTGGTAGAACAGAGAGCGGTCGGAGGCGGGGAACAGAGGGTCTTCAAACAGACTTCCTGTCTGCTGGCACCGCCTCCTCAGAGAGGAGAAAGACTGGCCTTCGTATGGCACCGCCATCCCCCTGCACACACACAAACTGAAGCTTACAAAGAAGAAGCAACACAGTAACAGACTCCAGAGGGCTGAAAGATTACAGGCATCCGGTCATTAAGACACGAGGCTCACACAGGCGCCATATTTGCTGGCTTTCCTTCTAATGGATTATATTTATATTGTGCTTTTTTGGCCTTACTCACCTGCATACCATGCTTTTAATACTATAGAGCTGCTTTCTGTGCAGCAGCTTGTTGCTTTCAGTCTGTATTATGTGTTTAACATCTTCATATTGTTCATATTTTACAGTTTTATGTTCCTCTGTGAAATCACCCGCTCTGCTGCCAGCAGGCCTGTCCATGCCTGCGACTGCTTCTGTGGCGTGAGCACTGATTGGGAAATCACGGCGTGACTCAAGTTAATAACCGCCTCCGTGTGACCGCTCAGCCTGGTTGCTGATGTTACTGAATGTCAAAAATATACCACAATGAATACCAGAATAATTTGACAGAAGATCTGATAACTGATGAGGAGCAAAGGGAGAAACAGGAAGAACCGGGAAGCACGTGAGGAATAAAAACGGATAGAGGAGCCGTTAATCCTTGGAGCTAACTGAGGATGACACACAGCAGGGGAACCATGTACAAGTGAAAGGATCCTTCAAAATGAGAGGAAATGAGAAAAAGAGGCCAACAGACATGAACACAACACTTAACAACAACAGACATCACACAGTGTGGTGTGGATAAGGATGAACAACAAGGATCACTCTTTAAACCCTCCTTAAATATGCAGCACACAGACAAACAGGGCGGTCAGATCATCACGAGTCATGTGACGGGATGACAAACAGAAACTCGGGCGGTCACCAGCAAAGTAAACACATGATCAGAGTTTCAGGCCGAGTGCAGCGACACTAAAGCCTGAGGCAGCAGCTTCCCATCAGATGATAAATAAAAAGGGAGAGAAAAACAGGAAGGACTCCGCTTATGTTTCTGGGACAGGAGCACCAGAGGCCGGCCGAGTACCGGAGTCAGCTGTTTCCATTTGGTTTTTCAGGAATGGGACTGATCCATCCCGACTCAGAGAGACTCACTGAGGGAACAGCAGGTCCTCCTCAGCAGGAAGCACTCCTCCATCAAACACCGCAGTCCTTATGGAAGCTGTTTAAGATGCTACTTAGTGCTGTGATTTTCATTAAATATTCAGGATAAATTAAAAGCAGATAAAGAGGTGACTACCAGGTAACATAATTCATCTTATAAGCACATTTATAAACAGCAGCTGCTGCCTGAAGTGCTGCAGGGCTAAAAGGCGAGGGCAACTGAGGAACCAACCCACACAGGAACCTAAAACAAGCAGTAAAATCTAACACATGTTGGTATGCATGTAAAGCTCTGGAACCAATCTCGTGGCTGGAAACGATCATCAAGTCGCTTCAATTTCAATATCGAATACGGGATTGGCCAACAAGCATCCCGATCATGCCTATTTCCCAAACTCATTATGGAGCCTCGTGAGTTTGTCAGGTTCATATCATAGCAACATGTTCATTGGAATCTCATTATGCCCCTTATAACGTCTCCCCAGTGTTTATGACAGCAATAATTACAACGGACCATTTTTATTTTAATGAGCGATTCAGTTCATTCACAGTTCTTCATGCTCATGAATGATCAGAGCTAAAATAACAAAGGTTAATATTTCTGACAGTAAATTCTTTAACAGGTTGATTAGTTCAGCAAAAGCTGCAGTTCCTCTAATGTCCACTCGAGGCTCCAGACGTAAGACAAACTTCCACATTTACAACAGAAATAAACGTGTAATAAACACGTTAACCTGTTCATGACATGTTATTAACATTAAAGCATGTTATGAAATGATTTTTTTATACTGAGCTGAGCTGCAGAAACCAATGAAGCAGAGTGCAGACCTTTAGTTAGTTATAAAAACACACATCAGCATGTCTGTATGCACATGACCTAACTGACATGACTCGACCGCCGCACACCCTTCTCAGCCTAAACTCCCCTACAGACTGCTCACTGGACACATCAGGCCCAGCTGTAATTATATCACTGTCAATTAGAGCCAATGAGCACAGAGATGATGATCAACAGAGCAGAATAATGAGCTGTGTTTCCCCAGCTAATCAGATTCCTGGTGGTGGTCTGGATCAATGAATACTTCACAGCCACACGAATGGATTTCCCTGTGATGCTGAAAACACTGAAAAAGTGCCAAACCTTATAACTAATAATAATAAAGAGGCAAACACCGAGGTCACCTGCTCAACCCGGTGAGCCGATTGGCTATAAGACCGTTAGCAAGGCCCGGGCTGGAAACCAGGACGACCTGTCAACCCTCACCTGTCCCGTTATAATACAGGCTTAAAAATAAAGTAAAAATAAAAGTGAAGCTAAAACTGCTTCAAGTAAAAATGTAGGACAGATAAGATCAGCGGCTAGTGCTTATCTGTCGTGTCACA
Source organism: Pterophyllum scalare (assembly GCA_024447675.2). NCBI lineage: Eukaryota > Metazoa > Chordata > Actinopteri > Cichliformes > Cichlidae > Pterophyllum > Pterophyllum scalare. The sequence goes on along the minus strand of JAMQGT020010245.1, from coordinate 1,015 downwards.
CGAGTTCTGCACCGAATTGTAAAAACAACAATGGGATGAAGCTGAAACAGGCTGAAACACTCGTTTATTATTAATAGGATTTGTTTTCTTTGAACAGAGCGGGTAAACAGGAGCGTTACAGCGAGCACGGCGACTGACACACGGACGATGGATGAGTGATGCCTCAGTGTCTCCCCGCCTCTGAGCAGGCAACGCAAAAAAAATGCACTTTAAAAAATATCAGTACCCAGAATTTCAGTCTTGGTGCCTCCCCATTACAGGACAGCTGAGTCCATGAGGTTCAGGGTTTATAATGAGCACTTAAATGCAGCACGCAGCTTTGCAATGTGTGGCACTAATATGGCCCTGAAATAAAACAGCCCCCAAAAATATGAAACAGTAAGGTGACCGACTGCATGGAGTCTGCACCGCTGATTACAGGAGCACGCCACTGATGACTGTTGTCTCAAATTACTGTTTGTCAGTATGTTCATAAACAATAAACATCAGCCATTCATGCAGGTACTGCACAGATATTAGTGTGAGACACCGGTGGCTGTAAAACAGCCTAAAACGCTCTGTTTTAGTGTTCAATCACTGACCTCTGCAGTGACCTTTAAAAGTTGATGCAGCCTTTAGGAGGAGGTTTTCTGTACACAACAGGAAGGTCCTTGTTCTCTGGATGGGGCACCCAGGATTCCTAGGTCAGGAAGCCGCCTGTAGGCGTTCATGGAGTTTAAAATTATTTCCAGACTGGAACTTCTGTCACGTCACTTACTTCAAGTTTCCTACCCCGACCCATGTTTTATTTTCCTCTGTGTTTTTGTCTGAGCTCATCCTTGGTCTCGCTTCAGTTTACTTCCTGTTTTATTTTGAAAGTTAGCACCACGTCTGGTCTTCCTCCCTCGGGTCGGTGCATCTTTCTGTCCCCTTTTTCATTTGAGTCTCTCAGGACCTTTTAAAGTTTTCCCGTCATCAGCACTCTCTGCCCTTTTGTGAACATTTACTAACCGCAAACTAAATGTGACACATTTGT
>JAMQGT020010244.1:0-16753 GCA_024447675.2 Pterophyllum scalare | reverse complement strand
ATGTTATGTGCCTGTTATTTCGTTCAGTTACATATGCTTAAACTGAACTGTTACACACTATGTAAATTATTCTATTCTGTTTGACTAGCACTATACCATGTCATGCACATTATATGACAACAATTTTATATTTTATTTTTACCCTAGATATTTATATTTATCTTGTGTGCCGTGATGTGGGAATTAGATATTTTATTATTATTTTATTTTATATTATTATTAACTGTGCATGTGATAAACAAACATCTTATCAAATATTTTATTTTGTTTAGCTCATTTCCCTTCAGGGTATCTGATGACCAGCAGGGCATAGGTGTTGATCACCTGGATCTTCTTGTTCCCATTCAGCTGACTCCTCAGGACTTGCCTTACTCTGGAGGTACTTGGCAGTTGCAGCTTTCCTTGCGGCCTCTTTATGGTTCCCATTTGTCTGAGGGATTCCAAGGTACTTGTAGCTGTCCTCAATGTCTGCAATGTTTCGTTCTGGTAGTGCAATCCCCTCAGTTCTGACCATTTTCTCTCTTTGTTGACTTCACTTCTGCAGTCCAAATGCCATTCTGACATTGTTGCTATAGATCTTCTTTCAGGTCAGCTGTTCTAGCAATTCAACATACCATTTGTTCTTGGTTGGGCTTGGTACCCAATTTTGGAGTGTATAAATAATATGTCCCCCCTGACCTGAGGTCCCACATCCTTGCCACGTAACCCCTTTCCAACAGTTCCCTTATTCTAATCCATTGTCCACTTACGTCATATTCTTGTTCCAGTAGTGGTTCCTTAACACCTGATGCAGATCTTGTTAATCCGGGCAACATCCGAGCTGGTATGTCTTCAATTATATGTCCCTTGCTCATATTTCAAGGTGGGCTTGGGTAGCATGGGAGCCTGGAGACCCTTACTGAATGCACGTCCTGGCGAGGTACAGAATCCCTGACATGTTGTTCCAAAGACAATAATGTTGCTACCTCACCATCCAGCTGACTTATAACCTTAATACTGACATGAAGCTTACTTTTACACTGCCAAGTCATTAAATGTTTAGCATTAAGTTGTGAAGATATGTTGGGATTCACACAAGAAACTGTTAACCTCATTAAAATGTAAAAAAACAAAAAACAAAACAAAAAAACTTCATTTATTTCATTTTGATGAGATCTTTGTATTGATCGGTGCATTGAATGATTCACTGATCTTCTGCTTAAAACTAAACATGAAAAATCATTGTATTTCTGCACTAATAAGCTTGGAATGACTGCTTAGAAGACCTACTATGCAGTGTCCCTAGCTGAATGTTTGAATTAAATTAAACCATAATAACTTCTAACTTCTTTAATCATTAAATCAGTTTTGATTCAATTGCTGTGTTTTCCCAAGCGTTCTTCCGAGATGAATATGGTGCTCATAGTGATTTTTTTTCTCAATATTAAAATCTTGTGGTGAAGAGTGCTACTGGACTCTTTTTTGGTTTTGATCAAGGTAAGACTACGTTAAGAGGACCTACTTGAGCTTGTTGGGGTCTTCCTGTGCAGGCTTGCGGAGAAAGGTGGCATTGGGGTTTGTTGGGTGCTCCCTCTGAGACCTCTCCGTTGCCGTCTGTTTGGTCAGAGTTATGGGTGCCTTCTTTGCTGATCGCTTTATTCTCTCCTCTAGCATGCTCATGTCCTTCTCTGACAACTGGAAAGTACATGGATAGAAGAGTATCAGTGTGTGCAGAGTACATTTTTATGTGGTGTCTTAGTAGTCATCTTACATTTCCTATGAGCTTGTAGACTTGGTCCCCGCAGACATTGTAGACAGCCACCACAGTGTTGAGGGCAGCATTGCGTACAGATGTGTCTCTGTCACCAATGTGCACAGCAATCTCTTTCAGAGACTTAGCTGGAGTGGGTTGGCATACGTTCATCCCATAGCCCTCTATCAAACAACCCAACTCCTCCAGACATTCTGAGGAAACAAGAAAACACAGAAACAATGCTGTTACAATACTTCCCCTGAGCAGACCTTAGACTGATGTTTATGTACAGTGGTCCAAAAAAATTAAAGGAACACTCTTTAATCAAAATACAGCATCAGCTTTCTAGCTGCCCCCTGCTCCACATTGTGCTGTGTGTGCTCCATGTGTAATGTGTTAAATGCAGAGACTGAATTTCACTTCATGTATATGTATGTGACAAATACACTTCTTCTCTTCTTCTGTGATAATGATCTGGTCAGTTAAGTACCAGAAGGGGTTATTAATCAATTCCAGCTCCTTTGGTGTTAATTAAATAAGAGGTGTATGCAAGGGACAACAATGAGCCAAACCCCAAAACAGAAATTGTTTTCAGGCTACGCAATGGCATCCTGATAGATCAATATTGGGGTGAAGTTCTTAAAACCCACTGTCAGACCCTACACTGGTGCAGTGGGTTCTGGCTTCCTCCTGGAGCACAACAATGCCTGACCTCATGTGGCAGTTCCTGGAGATGAAGAAATTAATGCCACTGACTGGCCTCCATGATCGACTGACCTAAATCCAACAGAACATCTTTCGGAAATTGTTTCAGTCCATCTGACTGCTTGCAGGTGCTACTAGCCATGCCCATTTGCTAATTGTGGTGATAGCAATTACCTCGATAACAAAACGGAGAATTGGACAACCAGGGTGGGGTCCCCTGGGTATCGGACGACCAATGGTGGATGTGGATGTTAATGGTGCTAACACCAGCAGCCTTATTTTGTAGGTCATTGTCCAAATGGGGACATAGGATTTGCACTATAGGAATTATAGCCATTTTATACACATAACCCATAGATATCACAATATGCCGTTTCTTTTGAGATTCTCTCCTCTGTACGAAAAGGTGCGGTATGAGCGCGATGTGTACACACACGACATCGGCGGAGGACTTCAGCTTTCCGGGCTCTCTCTAAACGTCGCCACTTGTTGCTTTTTTGAAAAAAGAGGGGGGAGTGGGGGGATACTAAATCTAGCAAAAAAAGTCACTAAGTTGGCAACACTGAGCTCCTGGGAATTTATTTTTAATAGGAAGCTCAAAATTGTCATTTGTGCTCCCCTTTTCCCCTTCTTCCCATATACATACACATGTATCTACATACATACTTCTTTGCAATTGCTTTCACACTGGTCACCATTTTGCTTTCTGTAGCCATGTGAAATCAAGCGTGAACAGGACTGTTGCGAGATCAAGCGTGGACACTGAACGAAATTGACGGTGGTAGATTACAAATTGTGGTGAAATAATACAAGAGTGCAGTGATCTAGCATGAGAAAACAAATCTGTCTGATTATCAGTGACAGCTAGCTAGAACCCTGACTGACCCAGACTGGAGAAGCCAGGAATTGAACCACCAACCTTCTAATTAGTAGTTGACTGCTCTACCTCCTGAGCCACAGCCACCCCAACTAATATTCATAAATTTAATTTCAATTCAATTTTATTTATATAGTGCCAAATCACAACAAACAGTTGTCTCAAGGCACTTTATATTGTAAGGTAAAGACCATACAATAATTACAGAGCAAATCAAATAAAATGACCCCCTATGAGCAAGCACTTTGTGACAGTGGGAAGGAAAATCTCCCTTTCAACAGGAAGAAACCTCTGGCAGAACCAGGCTCAGGGAGGGGCAGTCATGTGCTGTGACCAGCTGGGGTTGAGGGGAGGGAGACAAAGGTACACTGTGGAAGAGAGCCAGAGATTAATATCTCATGATTAAATGCAGAGTGGGGTATAAACAGAGTAAAAAGTGGTGAATGAAAAAGAAATGCTCAGTGCATCATAGGAAATGAATAGAAGAAATAAATGCATGAATTAGCTTCTCAGGTTCACGTGCACGTGCGTTGAAGGACATATGCTGTTAAAAAAAATTACTCCAAGGTTCCTCGCAGTTCTCCTAGAGGCCAAGGTAATGCCATTGAGTGTGAACGTGTTTCTCAGATTTGTAGGGCCAAGTACAAGAACTTCAGTTTTATCTAAATTTAGGAACAGGAAATTAAGAGGTCATCCAGGCCTTTATGTCTTTAAGACATTCCTGCAGTTTAACTAAGTGATGTGTGTCATCTGGCAAGGTGTTTTTGCTTAACCCAGGACAGAATTCTGCAGTCATTCAGGGTTCATACACCTTTTCTAGGGTCAAATTCAAGCACATTTTAAGCACTTTCAAGGTCCATTTTCAAGATTTTCCCACACATTAACACTGAGATACATATTTATATAAATAAATACTCAAAATTATCACTTGACAGAAAATAACAGAGCTAATTCTGGAAACTTTATTCTCAGCTCTTATGCTGCTGCCACAATGTAACTTGGTCTAACGCAGTAACCTGAACTATCCATCAAAATGACCAATCACATTAAGCTCCATTGGCTCCGCCCAAATGGTGAAAAGTCAGTTTCTTCACAGGCGCAGAATTCAGCTCCTCATGAGAGCGTGAACCTGCAGCAACATGGGTGGACAGCAGACACTCATGTGGGCCATATTTTGTGCGTGTGGCTGCTGAGTTCTATGCTCACAGTTTCTTGAATTTACTCCCGAGGAAGGAACACCTGCGCTCATGGAATGACATTATCTGATTTGTTTTTTTCCTTGCATGTGACTCTTGACCTAAATATAATACCATACTCATCTTATCCATAATTCGAATTTGCAGTTTTCTAGCCAACACTCATTAAAACAGTGGGGGAGGGGTGGGGTCACAAACAGACTGACATGTCACATGCAGGCCAAGCCCAGGCAGAGAAATTTTCATTTTAGACTTTGACTCATTTTCTTTCTCCATCTCATAATTATTCAGATAGTGATTTTTTTTAATCAAAAAAAAAAAGTTACAATTTCAAGCAGTTTCAAGCACTATATCCAAAATTCAAACACTTTTCAAACCTTGAAAACACAACATTGAAATCCAAGCATTTTCAAGGATTTCCAGCACCCATATGAACCCTGAATCATCCACTTAGATGTCATCTTTGGTCTTCCAGGCCTTTTCGCATTTGAACTGGCCAGTTCATAAATTTTTTTAAAGAATGTACCAGATTGATTTGACCACTTCTCAAGTTTATGATCCATTGCCCCAATTTGAATTTTTCCTCAGTCTTATTCAATTGCGTTGACATCTCTTTGAACCTTTTACAATAAACAGTCACCAAATCCAAGTTAATCACTCTGAATCAACTAATTTTTTTAATCAGCTACCTTCATATTTTATTAAATAATGAATAGGCTTCGTCTAGCCATGAAATGACTTGTCCGCCAGTTAATTACTTTTCAGCCTCTGTAAATGGGGTACTACGTAAAAAAAACAACAAAAAAAAAACTGGCTGTAATTCATAAACAGTTAATGCAATACTTTTCTTCAACCTTGTGTCATTCTCCAAATACTTAAAAACCTAACTATTGTTAGGTATATTAACATGTTTTCTGTACTTTATCATATCTTTTGTATATGTTTCATCTTGTTTTATATACTGTTGTTTCTCCTTACTCAAATGAGGAGATTTAGTGTCCCTTCTGAAAGAAGGGCACTGAAGATGCTGTTTCATTGTTTGAGTTCTCACAGAGCACACATAAAAGCCTCGTTCACATTCCTGAGTTTCTTTATCAACCAGATCACCAGCTTGGGAAAGAGCCAGGAAGGAACTGGTTGTAAAAGTGATATCTTTGTGTGAAGCCATGCGAATGCATTCTAAATGTTTATTACCTGCTTTGAACTGCATTTAGTGTGGAGTCATTGATGATACATCACATGACCCTTACTTTGAAAGTTCTGAAAAAAACCGTGCGTGGAGGGAACAGCCTCTGAGAGAGACCACTTCCTGTTTGAGTAAAGAGCAGAGAATTCCCTTCTCTGTCTCTGTACTTGAAGAGGCATGGTTTCCTCCCCGCTAGCGGCGAAAACCTGAAAGCTGTGTATGTGCATTTGTTCTTCATTATTTGTTAATTTAGAATGATTTTGAACCTATCACTATACATGTCAGTTTATTCTGGCAGAGCTTAAAAAAACAAACAAACAAACCAAAAAAACAACAAAAACACATTGCCCTTCTCTATATCTAAACACTGCCTACAGCTATGATTTTAATGAAATTTCTGTGCCACATCTATTATAGACATTAGCACAAAGAGATGAAAGCTGTCAGGCCTGCGGTGCAGCAAGGACCAAACCAATAGAAACCTACCAGCTCGCTGTTTGGAGTTTTTGGACTTTGTTCCATCCATGAGGAAAGGGAAGACCTTGGAGGCTGGATAAACCTTACACAGCATGGTCAGGATAGCCCGAACATCTTTGCGCACCACATCCTTTGATTCTCCAACCTAAAAAAGGGGGGGGAAATTCAGCAGGTGGCAAGGTGGGGGTGGTCCCATTTGGGTATGATGTGTGCTCACCTTGAGTATAAGGTAGGGGACAAAGGAGTTTGCCTCATACTCCGTCAGGTGGTAGTTCTCTCTATTCAGCATGCCAAACAGCAACTTAAGATACTCCAGGACCTTCATCAGGACTGTAGTGTTGGTGTCAAAGAACCGCAGGGTGAACCACTTCAGAATCAGGTCCAGACAGCTAATGGTGGCTTCACTCTCACTCTCCAACCTCTGTCAAACAGACTTTATTAGTGAAGCACAAATACAATGCTCTCCAGTAGAAAAAGGACCAGTCACTACCTCAATCATGACTCCTATGGCCTTGACATGTCTTTGGAAGTCAAAGTGGAACAGCTCGTCTTGTAGCCACTTTGCAAAACAGGTGGACATTTGGGTTTTCAGCTGCTCCACATATTCATCTCGAGGGGTGATGAAGTTCCACTTCAAAATCTACAACACAAACATTCTCTCTTTACTTTAGGTAACAACTTAAGCAGACATGTCATGTTTCCAAAAACACATCCGTTATTCACAATCCAACATCATGAAAATTTTAGAGCTGCTTTTGATGAACTCTTTTGATTAATAAATTTACTTGATAAATTCCAAGTTGGTTTTCACCCCAGTACTGTCACCTCAAAGCAATAAAAGTCTGAGTAGAAACCTGATGTTGTGCTGACACTTGTTCTGTGTGAGGTTTCTCCCACATTCCTAAGATGTGCACACTAGTTTGTTTTTTTTGTTTGTGTGGACCCTGTGATGGACTGGTGACCTGTCCAGGATGTATGTTCATTATTGCCCTATGACAGTTCCTATGGAGGTCCCATTTGTGCCAAAATTATTTTCACATCCACATCATGTATAGTGACAATACATTGATCCATGTCTGTTCAACTTTAGACTGTAATTATGTAAAACCAACATATTTTGATCAGAGTGTGTCATCTTCTAGTACTTCCACTCTTTTGGCTGTGTTGTTCAGCATGTTATCCTTGTGTCACTTTGTTTTGTTTTTGGTGTTCAGCAAACAGAACAACAAAATTAAGGATCAAAAGAAGGAAAACAAAAAAAATTCAATGTTTCTAGACTTCAGGGCCAACAGAATAAAAGACATTCCTAAAATTAAAAACTCCACACAGAAATGCTTTGTTGCCATTTTTTCAACAATTGGTACCTTCAGTTGCTTCTCCTCTTTGATCCTCTGCTCCTTAGCATTTGGGATATGGATGAAGATTGGCCCAGACTTATCTTCATCATCCTTCACACCTTTGGACACAGGCTTCTTACCAGCAGCACCCTGAGAGAAGGACCGTCACAGTGAAACCAGGTGAGTGAAATATTGTGTTGTCTGTGGACATGTGAGAATGGTAATCATGTTTTCTAATGTAATTTGGACAGAAGAAGAGCTTGTTAGCAACAGACTGTAGAAAGAGGGGAAACAGGAAATGTTATTCTGCTGCCATTTGGAACACTGAAGTCTGACACATACATTCATGCCAGTTAATTTCAGTATGTTATGCATCACCCATCTGCTGTAAGCATTCACTTAGAAGGCTGTATTAGCGATTAGAGAGAGACAGGATTAGACCGAGTCAGGATGGAATGAACTGAACCAAGACAGAGAGGAACCAAAACAGCTGGCAAATGCCCAACGAGAACTTTGCTGCTCATGTTCCCGTGTAGGCAGAGTGTAAACAACATTCTGAGCAGTTTCATCACCAGACACAAGTTGAACATCTACCTGTTGACTGCCAGAAGCAGCCTTCCCTTTGCTGGGAGGCTTTTTACTACCATTATTGTCCTTGTCCTTGGAAGAGGGGGGAGGAAGAGGTTCCTCATTAGGGGAGGGAGGCTGGGTGAGTAGAAAAACCACATTTTGTTTACACTTCATGGTCATGAATTAACCGATAAAAAAGAAAGTGTGCGCGAAAAAAAAGAACGGCAAACATCTGTGCACACACATCACACTGAAACACACATTGTGTTACACACCCAACCACCCACCCGCGCACAAGATGCATACATACCTTCTTAGCAGCCATTCCCCCTTTGACTTTTTTAACTTCAGGTTTACCATCGATGAGGTCCTCACTAGGTGGGAGAGACCTGGAGGCTGCAAAGGATAGGCTCGGGTCAAAACTGTGTCCTGAATGTAGATCAACCTAGTTAACCAATTACCCGATTTTCATTAATGGAAGGGGCTGGCTGTTTTTGCAGATGCCTGCAAATGTTGCACAGTTTAAAAAAGAAAAAGAAAAAAAAAAGAAAAAAAAAAGGGTACTTTAAAAACAAATGAGCCATTGTTGTCATTCACACGTAAAATAACTGGATCTGATTATGTTACAAAAACAATGGCACATGCAGAGACTGCATAATATATTTAGACCCAAATAAACAGTTGGCTCTCATAGTTTAGATGTAGGTGATAAGGGCACTTGGACCTATGACATTTTGACAAGTTATTTTTGGAAACCCACAAGAGCCAACAAGAGTAAGAGTACAAGCGATACCTGGAAGTTACAGTAACATTTTCATAAATTTATCAGTAACTGCTCACTTTCATATAAGCACAGTCCTTTTTTCCTGTTTCTAGATGCAAGTGGAGTTGAATCATACAGCTGAGCTAAGATTGTAATCCATTTTTGTTTGTTGATGGTATCGAATTTTGCACACAGTCTCTGGGAGAATTTCAATGATCTGCTTTTTGTTTTGAGCCCTTTATTTACCATCGGTCTGCTGGCAGGGCCGTGAACTTCGAGTGCCACCATTTGCACACGTCCGGCAACAATTAGTGTAACGACCCCATGTTGGGTGTAAAGTGCAATTTCTCAGCTTCTAGAACTTTTTTTATAGGACAAACAGTGACGTAATTACGGTAATTCAAAGTGCGTTTGATCAAATGTCTCAGTGGTGATAAGCACTGCATTAACCAACTGTTCACAGCAAGTAAGGGCCAGGGTTACAATAGTTTTGGATTTTACATTATAGTTTAGTTTTAGTTCATTTTACCTTTTTTCCTCAAATTCAGTTAGTTTTAGTTAGTTTTCAGAGTGGTTTTGCTCATTTTTATTATTAGTTTTTATTTTTGGTTTAATGCTTAGTTTTATGGGCAGCATGGTGGCATGGTGGTTAGCACTGCTGCCTCACAGCTAGAATAACTATCTAATAATTTGGGTTTGATTCCACCGTGGCCCGGGCCTCTCTTGCGCTGTGTGGAGTTTGCATGCACTCCCCGTGTCTGCATGGGTTTTCTCCGGGCACTCCGGTTTCCTCCCACAGTCCAAAGACATGCACTTACTGGGGTTAGGTTAATTGGCCACTCTAAATTGCCCACAGGTGTGAATGTGAGTGTGGATGGTTGTCTGTGTTAGCCCTGCGACAGGCTGGCGACCTGATACCGTTTTTTAAAAAAAATTTATTTAACAACCAACTGTTCACAAGACAGCAGCATTATGTGCTAAATGTGTGTAATATTAAGGGGACACATGATCATCAACAGGGAGAGACAAAGAAAAACTCCAAATCCTAAACAACTATACAATAAACTTCAGGATCAGTGAAGTAGATCAACAACACATACACGTGGTATATAACATCAGACCACAGTGAATGTTTGACAAAAACAAACTGAACTCTTTGAAGGAATCAAAGCTCAAATCCAGCTGCATCCTGATGTTATCACCACATGAAGCTTTAAAAACTCACAGGTTTTATAAACTCACAGTATAGTTTGTTATTTATCATTTTTTACTTTTTAAGATTATTATTTTTAATTAATGTTTTTATTTATTTCAGTTAACAAAAATGTTTTTTTTTAAATATAATTTCAGTTTTCGTCATTTCATTCGTTTTCATTAACGATAATAACTGTGGTAAGGGCAGGTAACCGGTGCTTCAGCGGTGATCGCCCGATGTTAAAGCAGGTTCCAGCCAGCGGTTGATCATCTGCCGCTGCACCATGCTGAGATCGACTTGCGCCGGGCTGAGAATTTCACCGGTTCCCGCACGCCCCATCGCAAATACCAGACTCAGATTTTTTTTCCTCTCTTGCTAGATCGCTGCACTATAGTGTTATATTATTTCTATTAACCATAAAATCTCAGGAGCTGTGAGCGGCCTTGTCATGCTGACAACATGATGATGGATGGTCAAACGTACGGAGTGCTTTTAGTAACTGATCAGATGGATAAAACACCTGGATTATAATGTTTTTGTTGTGTGCGCGTTTTATGTGATTTTTGCAAGCTCATTAGTGGAAGGAAACAGCGCTCTGGGATACGTTGAATATGTAAGCTGTATGTATGATATGTAAGCGTAACTCTTCTGGTTTATGTGCAAAAAGAATTATGGCTCTAATAAGGCTTGAATTGGAGTTCTGCGTCGGTCCTTCGTACGTAATCAGAAATCCCCTCTGAACCCTACGCTTATCTCTGACTTCTGAGTGGATTTTTAGTCGATAGTAGACTCACGGTAGTAGATTGAAGTGTACTCAGATTAACTTAGTTTGCATTTATGTCCATTTGTCAAATATCATTTAAAAAGTCATATAACAATTAGTGTAACTCATCCTGCTGACTGAGGCTGTAATTTGAGACTGATCGGGATTATGTTACAACATTAAAATACCTGAAACAGCTCTGCTTGGCTCTGCAGATCCTTTCCCTCCCCCTGTCTTGGCTGGAGCCGCAGGTTTAGCTGGCATCAGTCCTCTGGCCTTTTCCAACATGGATACCACTTGATCCTTAGAGGCAGGCTGAGGAGAGATGAGAACAAGACAACATTAATTACTGCTCACTGCCTGTGGTCAGGCACTGAAAATGTCTGGTAGTTCAGTACTTTGAGTTTGCCAGTGGCTTTGTTCATCTTGTCATATCCAAGATGCATCATAAAGGTAGGCAGGGCATCTTGAGCCTTCTTCCTCACATCTCCGTTTCTGTCCTCCAGGCAGGCATAAAGCTGAGGGATACATAGCATCAGATCACCTGGAACTGTCCTCAGGGTGGGCAACTTTTCTGATAACCAGCCCAGCATCTGGGGAATGAACAGAGGTTCACAGCAAACATGAGTCTCTAAACGGCATGGTGTGTGCTACAATTTAGGCCAGGTACATCAAGAACTGAAATTTCAAATCTGTCTCCAGAAAATACAAATTCTCAGAACAGTCAAAAGGCAGCATTTTTCTCCTGAGACTAAACAACACAGATAAGTGTGTGTGTGCATCAGTTATTAGTTTTCTAATTAGTCATTTTGTTTCATTTTGACTTTTTGCTTTTAAATTCAGTTTAGTTTCACTTTAGTTTTTATTAGTTTGAGTATTAGTTTTAATCTTGTTAAGGATTACTGTATGGAGGGGTTACAGAACAGGCAAGATTTAAGTATTACAATAAAAACATATCTTTTTGAAAGCAGTTGACTCAGTCTTGTAAACATCCAAGGTCTCATGAAAGCCTCATCAGGCAAACTAATACTAAAACTGAGGATATTTCCTCTGTTATTATTTTAATTTGTTTTCCAGATTCACAAAAGTCAAGTTTTTACCTTTAAATTAGTTAACTTTAAAATATGTTTTTCTCATCTAGTTGTTTTTAAGCTTACCTTTAATAAACTGTAATAGCCTTGGTGTGTACATACCTCCTGTCGCAGGAAGGGATTCTCTCTCTTTAGTTCCTCGGAGAGATCTTCTCCCTCCAGCCACTCCTTCATCCCAGTCTGCTCCACCCAGGCCTGAAGCGTTGTCATAGCAGCTGCCCTCACATTAGGCTGCAGACAGACGAGGTCATCATTGCCAGCACAATTCAATCTAGGGCTACTCAACTATAGTAAAAATCATCTAATCAATATTGAAACAAATTACACATCAGGTATTTACTGAACTTTAAAACAAAAAACAAAACAAAAAAACAATGTTATTACAGAGCAACATTCAAACTTACAAAGTTTCACTTATTCTAATTTTTCATTTTTACCAATATGCACAAATGACAACCGTTAAAGAAAAACAATAGAAATACACACTCGATTGGAATAAAAATCAATTTACAAGTTTAATGTCACTTTCCTGTTATTTAATGAAATCTCCAATCCCTATCCATCTCCTCAAATAAAAGCTGGAAAGTTTTGGAGGTGAGGGAAGAGGATGCGTTTATGATGAGATGAACAAGAATACCAGTGCTGGTGGTGTGAGTACCTTGCTGTCTCCCAGAACAGTTATAATGGGGATTCCCAGTGCTTTGACATGCTGTTTAAGTCCAGGTCCAATGGCTGTAGCCAGCTGCTGCAGAATCGTCAGAGTCTGCTGCACCTGGAAAAAGAAAAAAATGTCTTTGAAGTACTCAGACTTTGATCTAACTTTGGTCAGAGCACTGCTATTGTATTACTATATCACTCCACACTGAACTGGTAAATTTTTTTTTTAATTTCAAGAAATTTACTTGGATAAAATAATGAATGGAGAGCATGTGCCTCAAAAGCTTTGAAACTAAAAAGAAAAAAAAGTGTCAACTTCACCACCTCAGTCAAACAGAAAATGGATAATTATTTGTTTGTTGTTGTTTTTTTAAAGAAAGAAAGAAAGAAAAAAAAAAAGAATTCTGGATGTGAAAGAGATCATTTAAGACCTGCTGGTCAAGTCAGGCCAGGACGCGTCTCTTACTCACCAGGATCTTGTTGGAGTCACTGAGTCGTCCTTTGAGGGCCAGAGGCAGCTCTCCGATGTTAGCCACGATGAACTTGGCCTCTGAAATGATGGCTGCAACCTCATCCAGACCCTCCTTTCTGATCTTCCAGTTTTTATCTCCAATTTTAGACACCAGGTCTGATGTAATCTTGTCACTTAGAGACAAAAGGAAAGACACGTACATGAAGTGAGGAAGGAGCGCAGACGGACATGACAGATTATACATACAAAATGGCATTAACCAATATCCTACCAATGGTTTGATTAGCCAGACAAATGCCCAAAGGGAAACTATCTATTACCACAAAGGCTTATCACACGTCACTTTGAAGGTGTCACTATTGGACATTCCAGGCTCCAGGTGCCCTGAGAGGGTAGTAAAACCCTCTATTGTTCGAGTTATTGCATTCACAAGATTTTCAGAAAACTTTACTTTCAGGTCAAGGTCATTGGGATTCAAACTCATGAGAGATTTTTAGGAGGTGCAGCTATCGTGTGAATTTGAACATTCTTGGTCTCACTGAGTTATGGCCAGCATTAAAGTTTTTGAGGAACAGACTCCACCTCCAACACCACCAACGCTATGACAATATGTAGAGTGAGCTAGATTTAATAGAAGAGTTATTCACTGAATTTCTACCAACTCCGGATATCTGACCATTGAAGTAGAATATGGAGGCACGATTAAATACATTTAAAAAGGCTTTTCAGGAAACAGTTTGATTACGTGATATCTGTTCGGGGCAGTAGGTCCATGATGTCCTGTCCTCCACCTCCAGCATCTTCATCCTGCTCATCACCGTCATCACCCTCTTCCTCTGCTGCTGCCTTTTTGGTGAACCTGATTGGTGCCGGTGGTGACTGACCCTGCATCTAAGATGGAGATAGGACAGAGACACGCTGGTTGTCAAGATGAGCAAGTTATGAGAAAGATGATAATTTTAAAGGTGAATTTTACAAAATAAATCTCTTGAAAATGCCCTACCTTCTCAAACTCAGCATCTATCTGTGAGAGGAGAGCCGGCTTCTCGTCTTCAAAGAACATGCGTAGTGGAGCTCCCATGTACAGGTACATAACTCCCAGCAGAGTGATGGCCGCTGTCCTAACACCGGGGTTGGTTGCTCTGAGAGCCGTCTTCACATTGTTGATGAAACCTTTCACATTAATACTGGAGAGTAGGGAGGTCAAAGTAGTGAAAAATTTACCTGGATACAGAAGTTCCAAACACTAAACTGCTGATGTTGAGGCTTAAAAATGTGGCACTCAGAAACCAAATATTGGTGTGAAAAACTATTTGCCCCCTTCTTGATTTTTTTGTTTGTTTTTTTTAGTTTTTTTGCATATTGAAGAACTGTTTTAATTCAGCCACATTGGAGGGCTTTCAAGAACGAATGGCCTGTTTAAAGTCACAGCAAAGTATCTTAATCTGATTTAAGTCTGGACAACCTCTTACTAGGCTATTTCAAAACCTTCTCTTTGTGGTTATTTGTTTCAAACCATTTCCTGCTTCATAACACAAGTGCACTTGAACTTCAAGGTATGAACTGATGACTGGATAGACTTCAGGATTTTCTAGTAGAGAGCAGAAGTCATGATTCCACCAATTACAGCAAGTTGTCCAGGTCCTAAAGCAGCTCCAGACCATCACACTACAACCACCATGTTTGACTCTTGGTATGAAGTTCATTTTATGAAATGCTGTGTTAGTTTTATACCACCTGTAACAGGATGCAAACGTTCCAAAAAAGTTCAACCTTTGTCCCCAGAATATGAACAAAAAATATTAAAGATGTTTTTAGCTAATCTCCTGTTAAACTCTATTAAAATTACAGTAACGTGATGCTTTGGTGTACCGTTGAGTGTTAAAATATGGACAGGAATTTACCCTGCAAAGCCAAACTCCTTCATAGCATTAGCCAGCCAGCTGAGAGTCTCTGCCTGGTTTTTGGGATTTTTCTGGGCAAATGCCATAGATACAACCTAAAAAATGAAATGACAAGTCATGTTAATACAGGACATCCTCTTGTACCTGTAGCTGTATCAACAAGGATACATGGACTGTTTAAGCCTTTTCAAGCTTAAACAATCCCAAAACATTGATCTGCACCTGTTCTGCAGTCCATGGCAGTGAGCAGGCCTCTCCGATAGCAGTCAATCCCTCTTTGGCATTTCCGCCACACTTGATGTCGCCAACCTTATCCACCAAGCCATCCAAAACTACAGAGGCTGATGTCTTGGAAAACTGTCCCCTCTGAGCAATGAGAGCCACAATACGCAGTTTCATCTGCATTACCTGCACAAGGAACAAGAGCAGTTGCATTGTTAGAACAGGCATTTGCTTTACTGACTGGCTACTCTTCACTTTAACCAGAAAACCTCCCATTTTGTCATCATTCACCTCCCATTTCTGCTCTGAGGTGAGAGGAATCATGCAGCAATGACTAATCCATGAGGTGGAATAAGTACACACTGTAAGAGTGTGCAGCACACACTTCACAACATCGCTTTAGTTTGAAAGTTGGTAGCAACACCTGCATGCTTGCTTAATATCAGAGTTTCATCCTTGACTTAAAAATCATGATTATGTTCTAACCACAATCAAAAGGAAAATAAATCAATACACTGATTCATAAGGTGTTGGGTCACCACACATAGCCAGAATAGCATCACATTTCTTGGCTTTGATTTGCCAAGTCTGTAGAACTTCACCGGAAGCATGGTGCTGTCTAATCTCCCATAGGTGTTGAATTGGGTTGAGATGTGGTGACTGTGACGGCCATAGCACTCACAGGCATGAGTTTTTTGTAATCCTCATTAAAAATCAATCAGTAAAGCTTCGTAAGCTAAGCATGAGAGCACTGTAATCTGGAAGAAAAAGTCCCATCAGAACAATTGCTTCAAAGGATGAAAGTAACCCCTCAGAACAACTGTGCACTGATTTGCAGTAGCAGGCGACAAGTGGCTGCAAATCATGGCAGAAAAATGTCCAACAGCATAACAGAGCCACCAGATCCCCTTCCTGTGTGGGTCAATGGTTGAGATTTTCCTCTTAGATTTGTTACCCACAGATGGCAGTTTCTAAACATTCAAATCATAAACTGAATTATTAAAAATCATTAAACATTTAAATTTTGTTTCTACTTTGGTGGGAGTGGACAAACACAGGCAACTATGATTGTACACAATATGTTTAGTATGAAGCAATATTCTCCTGGGTGCTCCACCATGTGTTGAAACGGATCATCATATATGCTGAGCAGATGATATTAAAGACATTTCATTAACATTATCCGCTCAACAGTTACCTGGAAGTTGGTCTCCTTCCAGCCTGGTTTCTTGGCCAACATCCTGACTAAGGCCTGGCAGGGCATTGCAGCCTTATCCATTGTCTCAACAGCCTAGAAGCACACACAAAGCCAAAGATAAATTTTTCTGCACACCACTGTTTAAAAATTAGTGACACACCAAATTCTACCATGACTTCATTGTAGACCTTCCAATATTCAACACTGAAGACTGACTAGTATTTTTGACATTTTCTGTAGTACCTTAAATGGGAAAAACTAATTAGATTTCCCCCCCCATTTTAATGAAAAATGTTCATCATAATATCCCAAATGTAAAGTGATTGCCAATGAGTCAATCAGCTTATCAGAGTAAAACAGGAAGCCTTTACCCTTTGGAAATCCTCCATACTGGCCAGTCTCTCCTTC
>JAMQGT020010242.1:35000-200308 GCA_024447675.2 Pterophyllum scalare | reverse complement strand
AGGTGGTATGGCCCTTCCTAACCTTAGATACTACTATTGGGCAGCCAATCTTAAAATATTACAGTTTTGGCTTCACCCAAATTTAGGTGCTTCCATCCCAATTTGGCGGCCAACACTTGCCGACCAGTATCTTTGTCGGCTCTGGCTCATTCCCCTATTAAATCTGCCACTGACTTGTATACGAAGAATATAATTGTTAAGACATCTTTGAAAATTTGGAAACAATTCAGACGTTTTTTTGGGCTTCAGTCATATTCGTTGCAGGCCCCAATAACATCAAACCACATTTTTTCCCCATCTCTAATAGATGGCGCTTTCACCGTTTGGTCCAACTAGACATTAGATCATTTAATGATTTATATATAAATAATGTCTTTGTCTTCTTTTGCAACAATTATCCAAAAAATTTTCCCTCCCAAAGCAACATTTTTTAGGTACCTGCAGATTCGCAGCTTTGTCAATAACTGATTCCCTTGCTTTCCTGCCGAGCCCCCAGGTTCTTCTTTAGACCCTTTCTTTAGACCAGTCCCATCTTTGAAGGGTATGATCTCATACATTTATATTCAGATTTACTCTCTGGATCTGACTCCGGTGACTCCCCTCAGGAGGCTGTGGGAGGAGGACCTAGATGAGCAGATGACTGATGATATGTGGAGTAACACGCTTAGAAAAGTGCATGAATCTTCTATTTGTGCTAAGCACGCATTTGTTCAGTGTAAAATAGTACATCGTGCACACCTAACGAAGGCTAGGCTGTCAAAAATGTTTCCAGATGTGGACCCTGCCTGTGACCGCTGTGGTCTGACACCTGCAACCCATGCTCACATGATGTGGTCTTGTCCTAACCTAAGATCATATTGGGGAGAGATATTTGACTCGCTAACTAAGACTGCCGGAAAACAAATTATGCCTGCTGCTAGTATCGCAATATTTGGGGTACCCTCTCTTACATACACCTGTCTCCTGAGGAAGAAGCTTTCGCAGCATTTGTCTGCTTATTGGCCCGACGCCTAATTCTAGCAAAATGGAAATCTTCATCACCACCATCATTTACCCACTGGGTCAGAGAAGTCCTTTACTTCGCCAAATTGGAGAAAATAAGATTTATGTTACAGGGCAGAGAGAATAAATTGGGTGCAATATGGGATCGTTTTTATGATCATGTAGGGAGACTTGTTCTCCCTGATTTTCTGGATTGATGCGTATCCCATTGCAATGTTGAAACGACAGGCTACCTGAAAAAGTTTTATTTATTTCATTTTATTTGTTTTTATTGTTTGTTTTGTTTGTTTTTTTTTGCTGAGGATATTTGCTTTGTTCCTGAGTTTGTTTTATTTGTTTTATGTTATGCTTTGTTTTTTCTGTTTGTTATGCCAGACTTGAATCTTTGATACTTCTTTTGAAATGTTTACAGATTGGCTATTTTCTTGTAAAAAATAATAAAAGTTGTTGGGAAAAAAAAAAACAGAGTCCTAGATATGAGAACAAAGGGTAGTGGGGTCAACTACATTTTGGAAAAATTGATAGTGCATTTCAGAAGGAGAGCCTTTGAAGTCTTTGTTATGCCAAATACTAATCTTGCCTTGTGTCACTGAGTGCCTATCTGCCACTTTAACTCTTTTTTAGCAGTTAATGTCTATTGACAATATTTAGTCATCTAACACATGACATCCTCTTTAATTTAATTCAAATTTAGTTATATAGCACCAAATCACAACAACACTTGCCTCAAGGTGCTTTATATTGTGAAAGGTAAAGACCCTACAATACAGAAAAAACCCCAACCATTGGACAACCCCCTATAAGCAAGCCCTTGGTGACGGTGGGAAGGAAAAACTCCCTTTTAAAAGGAAGAAACCTCTGGCAAAACCAGCCATCTGTTGTGACCGGTTAGGGGTGAGGGGAGGGAAATGCTACTTTGGTCTGCACTGACTACAGGGGCCGGGCTAGCAACAGGATTTTCAAGGCTGCAGAGCCGGGTCTCCAATTCACTTAGCCTGGCCTCCAAGGCTACAAACGGGCTACATTTCTTACAAGCAACGTTACTGTTAAAGGAGGCCGAGGAGTAACTAAACATTTAACACACTGAGCAGGAAAGTGTAGGAGGGACAGATGAAGAAGCCATGCTGTTAGTGACTCAGCTAAGAGCTAAGCTAATAGCTACGCTGAAGCTCCCTAGACTCAAAATGAGTGTATACTATGAATATAATTTACAGGTAATTCAACAGAGAGGATGCTTCGGATACAGCATGTGAAAATGACATTATGAAATAAGTCGTTATGTAGAGATTTATAATTAATCAAGCTACACAGACTACGTTACACAAAAAAATCACAGGAAACGGTACAACACATCCTGTCAGTGCTGAAAAAAGCCCTTCAAACTGCTTTCTCTAACACTTAAATACCAAGTCCTGTGCTTTCATTTTTCTCATATCTTTACTTATTTTTCTTTATTATAAAGTCACATTGTTATATTTTTCTCCAGACTCCTTCAGTCTGCTTCTACTTATCTTTAACGTCATATAAACTGCAAAGCCAATCATGGGGAAATAAGCAATTTAGTGGATGTTTTAACACAAACCCACAACCCTCTGAGGCTTTCAACAGTGAAAAAACCCCTTTTAAAATGCTCTTAATAGTAATTATCGGCCAATACTGTAGTCCTTTTGTGTACTTCTCGCTCTACATTAAAACTCTTACATGCTACTGGGAACAAAAAGTCACTACAAATGCAGAAAAATTGTAGATATGACTTTAGTTTTAATTCATACATTCTGAAGAAACCCAAGCACCAGCTGAGAGGATCTGTTTAACATTTGCATACATCAGTGGTTTACTAATTGACCAGAACTACTCAAATTTTCCTTACCAGATCATTAAAGGGCCAAATTTATGTTGCAACAGCTGTTTTTGCAGTATACACTAAATGTATAGATTCATGTGTCTGATATTACACAAACATCCAAGAATAACTACCAAAGCGGTCAAAAAAAAAAGACATTATATACTAGTAATAGCACTAAAAACAAATCCATCATGTTATGTTCGTGTTATGCTTTCATCTAGATGTCAAAGGTGAACAGGGACCATGTTTCTATAATGATGGCATTAAACTGATCATAGGGAAGGCTATCAGTGTATGAATACTGCATCAAAACAAATACGGTTGTCAGAGGGCAATTACCCAGATAATATGTGATGACAAGGACGCCGCTGATCGTTTACACGGCTGACATTTGGAATAATGGGTGAGACGAGCAGCGCCTAGAGCACCAAACCCGTGTCTATTAACCTTTGAGGAAAAGTGCAGAATGCACGAAGAGGTTAAGAGAAAGACAGAGCGGAGGCATCTATGGACAAAACATATGTACTGAAAGGTGCTTCTACCTTTCTGCTGGATTGTCACACGTCACATCATCCATCCTTCAAAGAATAATGGTGTCAGTACTGCAGCTCTGATCACTCAAAGCACGTTGAATTTCTATTTCAAGGCATTGCTGGAGTTGTTGGGTAACAAGATCAGCAAGCAGATACGGCCTGTTTTCAGTTGTACAACATGGATGTTGAGGTAGTGTAATGATCAGTAGCCTGGGCCAGGCATGACTTTTGTTGGAAATCCTCAGTGGACCCTCAGACAAGCTTTGAAATAGATATATTACATAATATGGGCTTGAGTAATGCACAAAGAGTTGTTGCTATAACAGCACTCTATTGTAAAGGGAATGTAAACGCTCATTACACTCATCCAACTTACACAAAAGAATACTGATTTTAAATGGACACGAGGTGAAGTGATGGGTCATGTGAACAGAACATGAGAATATTTCATATGACCGACTGCAAAATAACCTGGTATAAATTTATCTGGGACTGTGTGAAAGACAATTACATTTCAGAACGCTTATCAGGAATGGCTTCCGCATTCACCTTTGCTATATTATATTCAGTGTATTTTGTGGGCACCAAACACCACACTCAACAATTCAGAGAAAATCTTCCCTTGTGGGAATGATTAATATGCAGTCCATAATTATTGTCAACAGTCATTTATGGTTTGGTACTTTCTATTCATTGCCCAGATTAATTTGGATAGTTCTTCACAATTTCACACTTCTATTACGTATTTGAAATAAAAAGGCACCTAGAGTGTTGCTTGGAAAACTGGTTCATCCTACTTTGAGCCTAAAGAGTGACTTTTAAGCTGTTAATCTGTGAACCTATCAGTCTTGTTCTGGTTGTAAACTAGTGGCTTTTCAGTAGCTTCTTATAGAAACAGCCTGAAAAGCCTGCCTAAGGAGTACAGCTGTGCATTGAAGGTGAGCCATCACAATTTAAAGCTAGTCCTAAACTGGTCTGGTATCCATTCAAGCCAATCTTACTTAAAATATATACCACCTACACAAATCTTGGTATTCTTTTAAACCAAATTTTAAACTTTAAACTTTGTTCAGTTGATAAATATTGCAAGAATTGCAAAACTACTAGCAGCCAAGCATATGAACCTACTACTATGTTGTTTGTTCAGACTACAGTGACTTGCATGTCTCTAGCCTATTTCATCTTGTCCGAAGGCAGCAGCTAGGCTGTAAAAGAAATACCTCATCACTAGCAGCACATTACCTATTTCTTGCCTCTTCCCATTGGTTTCCAGTAATACCCAGAATTGAGGATCGTGATTGTTTGTGATGGAGGCCACAAAACTTTGTATTAACCTTCCTCATTCTATTAAATGTAAATGTAAAGTTGTGTCAAAAAAGAAAGGATTCACAGGACGCAATCTACGGTGCCATGGAGAAAACCATGACTGAAATGATGTGGTAGGACCTTAAGAGAGCTATACATAAAATACATTTAAAAAAAAAATGTCCACAAGCATTGCACAAAAAAAATAATTCCATCCATCCATCTTCTTCTGCTTTTCTGGGACCAGGTTGTGGAGCTGCAGCCTAAGCAGAAAAATCCAGAGCTCCCTCTGTCCAGCCACCACCTGCAGCTTATCTGGGTGAACACCAAGGTGTTCCCAGGCCAGCCGACAGATATAAACTCTCTAGCATGTCCTGGGTCTACCCCAGGGCCTCCTCCTGGTAGGACATGCCTGAACCACCTCAACTGGCTCCTTTTAATTCTCCTCCAAATCAAAAGGAGGCCAATATTCATCTTTATGATAAAGTCATAAAGAAAACAATTACAAAGGTGGTTCTAAAAGCTACTGACTCATAGGGTGTAATTATTTTTTCACGACTGTACGCATGCATTAGGTATAACCAAAACGATCTGAGAAAAAGTCAATAAAAATGTAAAGGCTTACTTGGAAATTTTCCATTTAAAATAATCTTTTCGTGTACCTCTGGACCATTTTCAGTTATGATGCTATTATTAAATCATTTCATAGACATCCCATTAGGATAGGAGCACCTTAGGCTTGCTCCCAAAAGGAAAAACAAACTCTTGTGCTTTCATATTCTCCGAGACAGCCCAATGCAGGAACACTAGATAGTTCAAGTGGTTTCCATTCAATGTTGTCCCTAAGGAGACTCAGGACAGAAATCCATATTAACGTTCTCACTCATTTACAATGGAGAACCAGATGAACGCTGAACAAAATGATGAGCGTGTTCCTGCTCTCACTCCTCACATCATGTCCAGCATTTGTGACTGGAAACTGTGGGCTCTTCAGCTGAGAACTGCTGTAAACTACTCTTACATCTTACGTCTTAGTTGGCAACACAGCTTTAATGCTTCACACAAATTTTATTAGGACATGGGTATTTTATTCCCTTTGTGAAGCACTTTGTTTCAAAAAGGCAAATATAAATTTATCATTGATATGATGATTACATTATTGTAGTGAATAACAATAAGTGACTACAGACTACATATTCAGAGCTGGTTAAGGTGGCCATCGAGAGGTGAAAATCCACACAGTGCATTGAGAGATCATTCATGAACTCGTCTATGACCTCCTTAAGTGGAAGACACACATACAGCGTTTGCGTTTTATCTCTTCCATTTTGCATGGTGCCTGTAGCGCATATGGCAAAGTCATTCTCTATGAGTAAATCACTACGAAACACCAACGAACCAAGAGTAATACTGTAGGGAGCTCATAAATTACAAATTAAAGTGACTGTTATTTGCTCAAGGCCAAGTGAGTAGCTTCCAAGTGTGACATGCAGTGTAATCAGATTTTAGATTTCTCTATTTTTCATATTGTAAAAGGGAAAACCTACCCTGAAGCAGCATTTACATTGTGCTATTCCAACGACTTCAGCAGCTGAGTCACTATCAACAAAGAAATTTCTCAGTGTGCAGAAAATGATAGAATCAAGATTTGACTTGATGACATAATGTGACATCTGTGGTATAGCTCCACTGATGCCGAATTAGTAACCGATTCAACAGAATTTCTATTGTATCCTATTAAGTCACAATGAAGGTTATAAGACTAAAATGTCACATTTTTAATTTCTGGTTTAATTTTCCACGCGAGAGACTGTGTTGTACCTCATTTTCAATTAGATCAACGCTGCAAATCCCCTAAATTTTATTTTTCTGGCCTGTTCTTATTGGCCCAATTATCTGTTGATACCATCCCGAGTACTATATCGTATGACTGTAAACTATTCACCTTTAAAAGAAATTCATAAATAGCAATGGTAACGGTATGTTCTAAACTGGATAAAATGCTATGCTGCTCAAAAAAAATGAAAGGAACACTTTTTAATCAGAGTATAGCATCAAGTTAATTAAACTCCTGGGATATTGATCTGGTCAGTTAAGTAGCAGAGGGGGTTGTTAATCAGTTTCAGCTGCTGAATGTTAATAAAATTAACAACAGATGCACTAGAGGGGCAAAAATGAGACAACCCCCCACAACAGGAATAGTTTTATAGGTGGGAGACCACTGACATTTTTCCCCTCCTCATCTTTTTACTAGTTTTGCATTTGGCTAGGGTTAGTGTCACTACTGGTAGAATGAAGTGATATCTGGACCCTACAGAGGTTGCACAGGTATGTAGAACTCCTGCAAGATGGCATGTCAATACGTGCCATTGCCAGAAGCTTTGCTGTCTCCCAGCAGCCTCAAAAGCATAGAGGAGATTACAGGGGACAGGTAGTTACTTTAGGAAAGCTGGTCAGGGCCATAGAAAACCCTTAACCTATCAGTAGAACTGGTATCTGTTCCTTTGTGCAAGGAGGAACAGGATGAGCACTGCCAGAGCCCTACAAAATGACCTCCAGCAGGCCACTGGTGTGAATGTCACTCTGCCATTAGGTCGGTGGGTCCTGGGTTCCTCCTGGTGCGTGATAATGCTCGGCCTTATGTGGCGCGAGTATGCAGGATGTTCCTTAAGAATGAAGGAATTGATACCATTTACTGGGCCCCATACTTGCCTGACCTAAATCCAATAGAACACCGTTGGGACAGTATGTTTCAGTCCATCTGATGCTGCCAGGATGCACCTCAGGCTGTCCAGGAGCTCAGTGATGCCCTTTCATTGCTAACACATTACCCAGTCCATTTCAGTATAGATATCCTGCATGATTTTTTGTTTCTCCATTGAGAGCTGATGTGTTTTCAAAGTGTTCCTTTAATTTAATTTGAACCGGGTGTATTTGTCTTTTTTTTTTCATCCCTGCATACAAGCCGCTAAAGTCATTAATTGCTTACCATGCTCACTAACAATCTGCAGCTCTTAAACAGGTGCACTGGTATTGCCAACTAGTGAGAGATGAGCTGATACAAGGCACTAAAGATAAATCCAACAGCCGACTATATGCTAGCAATCACAAACTGAAAGCAGACTGACTCCGTCTTACCGTTGTTTTATCTCTGTCTTCACTCATCAAAGTCGCTTTGAAGATAGCAACCAACTATGAGTGATCACAGGCCTGGTCCCCATCTTCGAAGCAAACATTTCAAAGGCAATGAAATCACAAGTTCAATGCACATGGCAGGAATAATTTTGGTCATGCCACAGGTTCCAACTACCATTTTCCCTCATGTCACTGTAGCACAACATACTGGACACTCCAGTCCAGATGTGGTAAGTCGTGTGGACTAATGTTGGTCAGGTTTTGGTCATTAATTTATTCAGCCTTATTTATTCATTGTACTACTTTGTTCTTTATTTTGAAAGTTTTATTTCCTTGTGTCTTGTTTTGCTGGCTTTGAATTCCCAACTTTGTGACTGCCTAACCAGTCCTGAGTCATTTCACCCATTCCTTGTCATCTGTTCCTCCTTGTGTTTTTACTTTGTGTGCTCTCCTCACCATTATTAAGCTATCTGAGTCACTTCAGTTAGTTTCTTTAATCAGCTCTTCAACAACCTTCGGTTTTCCATGTTTCTAAAATTTATAGTCACTAGTAAGTTCTGGACTTAAGTTTTCTTTTATTTGTATTATCTCCCTGAAAAATGTCTGAATTTGGATCCTTTCTAAACAGAACAGCAAGAGATGATTAACAGTTAGTACTTAGTTGGTACACCACTCAAAAAGGTTATCTACATCTGCCTAAAATTAAATTTTTTTCACACCAAGAATCCTTCAAGATTTTCTTTTATGTAACTCAGCTGCTGGGGTATGGTTCATCTCTGCTTTCTCGGGCTTTACTTTCATCTCTTCAGTCCTTATTCTTCAGAGACCACTTCAAGATGTCAGGTTGGAGACTTCATTGTTAAAAGTCACTAACTGTTTGAATAGAACCTCTTATTTAGTGTTAGTCTTCTCTATGTGCTAATTTAAAAACACCTTCAGAATGGAGAACAAAAGATACAAAACACATGAGCTAAAACATTACCTTTGCCTAACATACTCTTTTTCGTTTGAATGCAAACGAATCAGGATCAGGATCCATCAGGTCACTGACAACCATTCTTGGTTGTGTTTTATCCACATGCTAGGCAAGCACATTTTGAAAATCTAGCAGTGGTTACTTTTAAAGTTAAGCCTCATGAAGGAAGCATGCTAACCTCTGATGGACCACAAACCAGGAGCTTCATTATTGTTTCATTGTGTCATTAGTGTTTCATTATATTAGATGTATTATCACAATTAAATTCCCAAAGGTTAAGATATCATTTCACAGTGTCAGGGTAGCGAGTGTTTTGCCATACGCTTCTCCATCTGCTAATGCAGGCAAAAAATGTTGCATACTGGCCAGTAGGCCTCCAGATGAAGGGTCCAGATGTGCTCACTAAGCTAACTGATGTCATCAAACAACAACAGTTGAAGGAATCCTGACAACATCTGTGACCGTGATCATGACCACAACTATAAGGGATTATTACCCTTCACTGATATAGCGTATTTCACAGTCTTTGTAACTACTCAGTTCAGGTTGAGTCATCTAAAGAGGCTTTACAGTACACAAAACCACTGAAAGGATATAATGCTCCAACAGATGCCCAGCTTGCTGTTGATCTCGCAGCCTTGGGCATGCTGTCGCTCCTCCTCCAGCTGTTTGGGGTTACTGAAGCGAACAGTCTCCTGGTCAGGCTGTGGCAGACTCTCAAAGTCAAACTTGTCCACCTGAATGGCCATCCTGTAACAGGAAATGGGAGAAGCACTTAGCAATGCACGCTTTTGCTTATATAATTTTTGACTTGCCAAAAGGAAATTCTAACAGTCTATGACTCTGGGAATGACACTTACATAACTGTCATTTGAAACTTTAAAACTAAGTTTAAAAAAGCATGAATGACACGGATTTTTATGGAGTTCAAACTGCTCACAGCTGATGTTTGAGCTAATATTAAGTGTTGGGCATGTTCAAGCATTAAAAGTTAAAGAAAGCTCTTGAACTAATGAGTACTTTTATTGTTGATGAACAGGGTCAAAAGCAGCAAGATCACATTACTTCCCCTTTCTGCCATATCTGCACTATTTAGCTGCCTCCTGTGAGAAAATATGAGTTCACAGTGTTGCATTAGAATAACTCCAGGTTCAGTGGTATCCAAAGAAAAGCAATGCAAATAGTTGTGATTAATTATACAGCAAGTTGGAAGAAATGCTTTTTTTAACTACTTGGCGTATCGCAGCAGAAAAAATTATGCACTTCATAGGAAAATTTTAAGACTGCCCTCTCCCAGAAAATGACCCCTTATGTTGTTTGTGCAAGCTGTTTCTATTCTATTATAACATTCACACAGCAGTCAGAGGTAACCTTTAACAGCTAGTCTGGCTGCTGTGTGAACAAGTGCATATAAAAATGGGTGTTGCTGTTACCAATTTTATGGCCCCTTCACACAAAAAGTAAGCAAAATATGCACTGCACTGACCAAAACTTAGGCTGTGCTGTTAGCTGTGCTCTACCTGTGCTACATCATTTTTTAAAAATTTATTTATTTTTTTGCATCCACTCCCTGTCATCTTTTTTTGTTTCTATTGGTTTCATGCTTGCACTTCGCAGTGCCGCACCCATCTGATATAGACAAGCATTCTATGGGCAGTGCAAACCACCAGAAAAGACGGGCTTGCACAGTTGTCGTGTCATACTGTATGTGAGGAACTCATTAGAGTAGAACGAAGCGCAGCAAAGCAGAAAACCTAAAATGTTTGAATGGTGTGAAAGAGAGGATTATAAACCAAATCGTCATCTTATTCTAACCACCGAAAAAGTCTTCTCCACCCTTCTGCTACTTTTCGAGCTTTTTTGATAGTGTGCTGATAAAAGCCCTCTGTCATCTCTGGAATCCTTGCATGAGATGTAGGAACATGCAAACATAGATACAAATTTTGTTTTGGAATGATAACTATTAAGTTACCAAAAAATACAAATCACATTGGGTGTGAAATTAGCCACAAAAGAAACAATAAAGGCCTAGGAAATTCTAGTAAGTGGAACAGTAAAATTCACTAACACACAATTTTAAGAAATACATGGTTCCAGAAACTTGGTGATATAGTAATTATCTGCAGGGCTTTTAATGATCTGCTGTATGACTAACACAGTAGCAGGCTCAGCACAATCTTGCTCTAAACTGTTACACAAGGTCTCCAAATTCAAAAATCTTTCCATCTACTTTGCTGAGTGACCTTTAATCCTCTTGACATTTTCCTGAATACTCTACATTGACTTCATTTCACTGATAAGAAGTCACTGAAGGCGAGGAAGAAATGGCGAGATTGGCATGTTCTTTAATTAAAATAATAAAATAAAATGCTTTCTCCTTTGTGGAACAGGAAAGTCAGAGAGATGAAGAAAGTAGTCAGGAGACAGGTGTAGGGCAAAGAGAGAAGTGGCAAAGGCAAAGGAAAAAGGTTATAGTGAGCTGTATGTGAGGCTGGACACTAAGGAAAGAGGAAATGACTTGTATCAATTGGCTAGGCAGAGAGACTGAGCTGGAAAGGATGTGCAGCAGGTAAGGGTGATTAAGGAAATTAAGGATAAAGGAAATGGAAGAGAAGTGAACAGAAGGGAAGAGAGCATGTTGAGAGAATAGAAGCAGTACTTCACAGAAAGTTTGTGAATCAGAAAATGCAGGGGACTGGTAAGGAGGAAGTCAGGGCAGCTATGAAGACAACGCAGAGTAGAACGGAAGTTGTTCCAGATGACATACCCGTAGAGATATGGAAATTTCTAGGAGAAAGGTCACAGGAATTTTTAACCAGATTACTTAACACGATCTTGGAGAATGAGAGGATGCCTGAGGAATGGAGAAGTGTATTGGTACCAATTTTCAAGAACAAGGGTGACGTGCAGAACTGTAGTAACTACAGAGGGAAAATGTTGATGAGCCATACCATGAAGACATGGGAAAGAGTTGCTGAAGCTAGATTAAGAAGAGAGGTGATGATCAGTCAGCAGCAGTGTGGCTTCATGCTGAGAAAGAGCACTACAGGTGCAATGTTTGAGTGTGCTGACGGAGAAGTAAAGAGAAGGTCAGAAGGAGTTGCAGTCTGTTGTTGTAGATACAGAGAAAGCATACGATAGAGTGCCAAGAGAGGAACTGTGGTACTGGATGAGGAAGTCAGGAGTGGCAGAAAAGTATGTGAGGGTGGAACAGGACATGTATGAAGACAGAGACAGTGGTGAGGTGTGCAGTAGGAGTGAAAGATGGGTTCAAGAAGGAGGGTTCTTGTTTGCAAGGGTGCTGGACAGAGCGAGGGTTAGGGTCAGGCAGGAGTCACCATGGACTATGATGTTTGCAGACAACATTGTGATCTGTAGAGAGAGTTGGGAGCAGGTGGAAAAAACCTGGAAAGGTGGAAGTATGCTCTGGAGAGAAGAGGAATGAAAGTGGAAAAGTGAACATGCAAGAAGCAGAAATAGTGAAGGTAGATGAGTTTAAACACCTGGGGTCAACCAAAGCAATGGACAGTGAACAAGAAATGAAAGGTGAAGAGCGCAGGCAGGGTGGAATGGGTGGAGATGATTATCAGGAGTGATTTGTGAAAGAAAGATCTCCGCAAGAGTGAAGATGAAGGTTTACAAGATGGTACTGGGACCTGATGCGATGGATGGTGACACTGACAAAAAGACAGAAAGAAGAGCTGAAGAAGTTAAGATTTTCATTGGGAGTGACCAGAATAGACAAGACAGCTCAGGTTGAGCATTTTTGAGACACATGCAAGTCAGAGAGGCAAGGCTGAGATGGTTTGGACATGTGCAGAGAAGGAATAGTGGATATATTGGACAAAGGATGTTGAAGATGGACCGGCCAAGCAGAAGGAAAATAGGAAGACCTCAGACGCTTTATGGATGTAGTGAAGGAGGATATACAGAGGGTTGGTGTAACAGAGGAGAATGAGGAGATGATTTGCTACAACCCCTAAAGGGAGCAGCTGGAACAAGAAGAAGAGGAATAACAGGACTATAACTGAGCAGAGGAAGGCTCACTTACTGTAAAGTCAGTGGTGTAACACAAAAAACTCAAGATATGACACAGCAGAACTATGGATTGATGCTGTGTTTGGGGTCAAGACAGCATGTTATTGGTCAGTGATGCAACTTCTTAGAAATACTTTGTACTGTAACTAAATTTGACCATTTTAAATTATAATTAGGAAGTAGTTACTACAAAAGAGAAGCCAAACATGACAAAAAAAAAAAAAAGCAAAAAACTCAAACCACCTTTCATTGCAACAAAACAATGAAAACATAATTTTAAAAAGGAAAAAATGTCAAAAAAATACACAAAGTCTTTTGAAGTAGCACTTGTCTGCTCAGGAAAGGGTTCTGTCGTTAACACCAAAAATACATACTACTGTTAACTATATACTTTATGAACTTACGAGACCCATTTCTTCAGTATCCCTCAACAGATCTCAGTGGAAAAGCTTGCATACACCTCAGCTTGATGGCCTGCCTTTGTGTGGTTTGGCGAGTGCTGAATTATTTATCTAGTCTGAGCAAACACCCTCTGGTGCAAGTTTCCTCGTCTATACTGTGGGTGTTTCTAAGTTATTTATTAACAAAAGTTAGACTCATCTTTGCCTGAGGTTACTTCAAATGTCACATGCAGGATTCGGATTGTACTCGGAACAAACCAGACTGAGACCATCCCTGCACGCAAAACAATGACCCACAAGACCACTTCTAATTACCCCAACATTATTCTGACCCTCTATTCAAAGACAGAAAGATCATTAGGATCCATTCTTTCTTTGCCATGAAGTGCTTTGAAACCTAGCAGGAGGCTTACACCAACTGTGAGTTTGCCTTGCATTTTCTCTAACTTATGATTTGTACTTTGAAAACAATGTATATGCAAAAGAGAGAACTCTTGAAGCAGACTTTTGATGCTAATTTTTCCAGCTTTTTAAATAGCATTGTATGATTTACAGTTCAAAAGAATCCTTATTTACAGTACACGATACTTTATTTACAAAGTGTATATTATACACTGTCACAATCAAAAGATTTTAGGTCACGTCCTTCCTTTAAGCTGACCTTTTTTCTGATTAGATGCCCCTCAAAAACACAAGATTTGAACTGCAGGTGGGTGGGGCTTTTGTGCTTACAGCCAGTCCTGTTTACCTAAGGCTCCAGTCACACAAGCCCAGAGACTGGTTTGGTGAGTGGTTGCAAAGACGTATACAATGCTGTACCAAAAACCTCCCTGCAACTGCTTTGGTCACTAGCAGGTTGCCATAGTCGCAAATAGCTGTATGGAAGACGCTGATTTGTCTGCATCTACATCTTCCTGCCTCTTTTAGAGTTTTGCCAAATTGTACTACCACTTATTACAACTTGTACCACAGTAAAATTCAATACATTTTAAAGGGTTTTGTGAGTGCTGCTGGCAAAAGATTTGTCTGAAAGTAGGTAATCCTTCAGCTTATCGAACAACTATTTTTCAAAGGAACTTTCACAGGAACCAGCATAGATAACATAAAGCTGAGGCCATGTTTGCTTTGCTTTTTTAGCTCAGTTTGACAGGAAATGCACGATGGATCCATTTATGGATCGATCGGTTCATCTCTAGATTCTGGTTCAGAGGCCACAGCAGCTCTCTGCAATGAGACAAAGATAGGCAGCACTTATCAGTAGTTGTGTTTTCTCCCACTATATATCATCACTGACAAATTAAATGGTAGCTTATTAAGTAAGAAAGTAAAATTTTATTTACATAGCACCTTTCCAACAAAAAAAAAATTGTGTGTGAGAGCACCCCTTAAAACAACTGATTTGAGGTCATATTAAAGCTCACACAGCGAAGGTATGGTTACCTGTGACCTGCTGCCTCTCTTGTCTTTCAGATTTCTAATCATAAATTAAACTACAATAAGAGGGGGAAAAAAAATCTGTGGGTGTGTCCAGAAACACACATGCATCAAATTAAGGTGGAGGAGAGAATGCAATTATTGTTTCACAGCCTTTACAACAAAGCGTAACACAAATTAAATAACAATTATGACTTCAAAACCAAGACAATAAGGAAAGCTGCTCTTGCTGCACCACAAATACACCCGCCTTTGAAGATTAGTGGCACTAGGTTTATGTCACTGACTGAAGTCCCACCTTCAAATGGGCACTGTGTTTCATTCAGTCATCTTCAAAAGCGCACATGACACACTACGTCTAAAAATACCATGCTGCACAATGAAAATGGCTGATAAATCGGAGGGCACAGTCTGGCACAGTCTGGAACTGGTTTTCTTCATGTAATTACTAAGAGACAGACAGTAACATTTAAATCGACACTTCAAACAGTAATATGGAAAGAAATGCATGTAAAGAGAAAACAAAACGACTCAAAAAATTTAGCATTACAGCAGTGAAAACTGTAAATGTTTTCATATTCAAGACTTCTATCCGCATTCACACAAGGAAAAGTCCGCTCCGTGTGGTTTACAACCGTCTACAATGACTGACTCTTCGTTCCACATCTCCTGTCGGGGTGTTTCCACACCTTTTCAAACACCCCTTCAACATACATGTTATTCTTTCTTGTGGAAGTCTTGACATCATTTGTCTCATCCAGTGTGTAACATTTGGTCTACAAGTTTTCCTTTAAAACAAAGCTTTAAAATTTAAAACTGAGATTTTATATTGTTTGTTCATTGCAAATATAACCATGATTATTTGAATAGAAACCAAGTAGAAAGGGCAAGTTTCCTTCAGGTTGACCTCTTCCTAAAATGTTTTTCTGCACATTTTGGATAATCCAGCCTTTAAAAAAAAGACAGCCATTACAAGGGAGACCACAGCACAGTAGTTACATGTGGAACGAAGACTACATCAACCCCTTAAACTGTGTTTTCCTGAGGCAGAAAAGCATTAACAGAGCAAGCTCTCCTTCCTACTCCTACCACCTTCTTCATCCACTGATTTGATTGTGGAGTCTTTCAAAGATTAGACCATATCTAGAGACTAATCTAGCCTATTACAAAGCTTTTAATAACAAACTGTGTGCTGAGCTGTGGCCACCATGGTACATCTCTACTTCTAATTCCCAATCCATTTCACCTGCCTGCCCCCCTTCTTCAATAACAGACAGCTTGGCCTTTATTTCCCAGGCTGAAAAACCTGGGGAGAGGAGATGTGAGATTAGATGGATGTATGGACTGATTTCACCCACATCCCTGTGTGTCCAACGGTGAGCTGTGAATTGGGCACTCAAACAAATGTTAAAAGGGCATGTGTTTATGAAAGCTAGAGCCACAGAAAAAAAGCAATGTTATTCATGTCCACGCATACAAATAGAGAGGTCTATTCTTTTGTTATCATGTGTCTAGGAGCAGGCCTTTGCAACGGCATTTTTATAAGGTGCAATTTATTTTTTTTTGGTTTGTTTTCTAACCTGCGTCTCTTCAGTATTTTGATGACTAACAATGAGCTTGACTCTCAGTGACAGTAGAAAGGCAGAGGTGTATTACAGCGATGAGAGCTGCTGGGAGCATGTTTAAAGCACAGAACATAAGGTACAGTCATGTTTTGTGCTATTTCCGTGGCTTTTGCCAAACAATGCATGTTTAAACAGATCCTACCTAAAAATGATTGTTCAGAGACTGATTACACTTTTATCTTTGCATGGCTCTGTGATTAAACTCACTGTAATAATAATAACTCTACATCTGGCAATAGAAGCAGGTACTTGTGTCATATGCTGTATTTGTAAAGGGGAAAATGTTGCCTAGCTTTGATGCAGTACCAGCATGTATTTTAGTCCAGAAAGTTCTTCATCCTTTTGCTAGAGCAGGGATGAAAGGTTGGGCATACAAAGCGCAGCGCTGTGACAGCTGAAACTGGGATTTAAGTTCAGTGCCCCACATGGTATTAGGCAACAAAAACTCCGTGTTAGGGTTAATCAAAACTTGCAGCTTCTATCCTCATCGCTACCCGTCCACCTGCAAACAGCAGCTCTTGAGGAAAGCGGCTGGACAAATTGTCTCCACCAGGCTGACCGATATCAGATATTTATGGACACTTTGTTACACACTGATTCAAAGATTTTATCCGCTGCGCTGAGGGCACCTTCCTACAGTAAACCAGATTGCTCACAGCAACTTTAGGAGTGAGTCACACTACAGATATCATAAATAAGCTCAGCACAGATGAAGCGCAAGAGAATGTGTGACATTTATACCCTTTTCTGTTTCAGAGCTCTGAGATTCTGGCTGGATGCTAATTGTAACTAGTTAATGTAAATTTCTGCTTAATGTGAATTTCTGTGTACACGCATTAGATTCACTTTTTTTTTTTATGACGGCTGATTACTGCATTATGACAAACTGATTGCGTGCAGTGGGTCAAGTTGACCCCATTCAGTCGCAAGTTGATAGCAGACTATCTTACTGCCGTTTTATCACCGCCTCGATGCACCACAGTCGCTTTGAAGACGGTGACTGACTGAATGGTTGCAAACCTGCTCCCTACAGTATCTTCGAAGCAACCGTTTCCAGCATAATGAGCCTGCACGTTCACTGCACACGCTTGCAATAATTTTGGTCATGCTGTGGTCTCCAACCGCGGTTTTCTTTAGTGTGACTTTAGCATAAGGTTAATTCTTCAAAAACAACATGGTGGTGGTCAAAACGTTAATTTTGAAACTTGTGGCATCTGAAACCAAGGGGTGATGCCATGGTGGCTACGTTCATGTGCTATACTGTCCATAGAAAAAAACAAGGAGAAAACATGGTACACATGGTCTAGACAGACAGCTAGACAGACAGACAGACAGACAGACAGACAGACAGACAGACAGACAGCTAGACAGACAGACAGATAGACAGATAGACAGATAGATAGATAGATAGATAGATAGATAGATAGCTGCAGAGAGCTACAGGTATTGTATGAATGTAGATGTGCTGTGTTAGACATGACGAAGCTTGAAAAGCAAACGGGTCTTGTTTTACTAAATACCATCTTGTCCGCTGGGTGTGACTTCTAACACTTTATTCCTAATTATCGCCACCCTGCAATAAGCTGTGTTAGTGAAGCCCTTTTTAATGGCGGTAATGACACCAGCTTAGGATGAGGCGGTCACAGAAAAATGACCCCTTCCTAATTAAATGCTGTGTTGCCTCAGACCCAAAGTACACGATAATCACATTAAAGCATATGGGATTGCTTTCATCTGACCAATGTGAAGCCACG
The DNA here is from genome assembly GCA_024447675.2 of Pterophyllum scalare. Classification (NCBI taxonomy): domain Eukaryota; kingdom Metazoa; phylum Chordata; class Actinopteri; order Cichliformes; family Cichlidae; genus Pterophyllum; species Pterophyllum scalare. The sequence goes on along the minus strand of JAMQGT020010242.1, from coordinate 182,259 downwards.
AATCATTTCAGCTGTAAGCTCTGTAAACGCATCCCTCTCTGCTTCAAACAACTCAGAGCTGCATGTAAGCCTTCAAAAACAAACATTACCAACAGAACACATTTTAAAAAATGTTTCCAATGATGGCAGCAGCAAGGCTGATGCGTCATCAAATTTTCTTTACTTGCTTCCCGTTAGGTACTATCGGAGGAGTATTAGTAGTAGTATTAAACCCATTTAACTTGTTTGCTGGAAATATTTTGTGTTATTGTAGTTGCAGCACTATGCATACATGTCCTCTCAAGTGAGAGAATGTGATCATGCTGTGAGCAATGTGTACAATTTCGATCATGACCTCCACAGAATGTTACAGAAAAGCAAATCGTTTGCGATCGACATCTTATCTGAGCCTTTTTTTTTGCATATTTCTTTAACAGTCAGAGATTGTGTTCTGTCACCGGGGAGAAGCAGAGAACGTACCGAGAGCAAGTGTGTGTATGTTTCCACAAAGAGGGTTATTTTTAGCTCACGTGCAGAAGCTTAAGAGTGAGATCCACATAGGCCTGTGCAGAGGCAGGTGAGAGCAACAGTCTATTTTTAGACTGCGGCTGACTATGTAACCCTTTGTTTGCAGCAGCTGCAGAGGCGGTGATGCTCCATCCATTAGCGTCTCGCTCAATATATGCTGAGCTCCAGTAAAGAGAAATCCTTACAGCTAATTACTGGATGTGGATAGGTAGTGAAGAATGCCTCTGTGCTGACAATCTTCTAATGCGCTGGCTGTCATTAAAAGTGAGGCTTTGTGGGGTTGACAGCGTTTTCTATTTTGGTTTCAGCTGTTAAACGCCAGCAGCTTCTTTGGGGGTGGGTGGGTGAAGGCATTTTACTATTATTAGACAGCACGGTAGAGACGGGCAGCAGGGCATATGGGGGCAAAGAAGGGAATGACGTGCAATTTAAGCCCTCAGCTGGAGTTGAACCAGGGATGTTGCAGCTTGTAAATAATTATAATACATTGTAAGTGTTACTGTAAGAGAATTGGATAATCCCATGAAGGCATAGGACTTAACTGTCACATCAAGGTTGATTAAGCTACTGGAGAAGAAATATATATGAGTCGGATAACTGCCATATCTGTCTGTATGAACAGCAAACAAATTCAGAAGACAAAGCACATTTTATGACAAAATAAAAAGAAGAAAAATGCCCATAAGAGGCAGCTAGATTGACTGATTCTAGCAATGCCGAATATGAGAACATGTGAAAAAGATCTCAGTGTTCCAACACCTTAACTATCCACAGATAGCCAACAGAGCTAAAACGCCCCCTAGGGAACACATCATTTCAAGAAAATCTGTGAGGGGGAGAAAAAAAAGGAAAATCTTCTGTAGATGACAAAAAAAAAAAAAAAAGCAAGAGAGACAAAAAGAAGAGGTTGAGCAGCAGCAGGGATGTACATCTCAGCGTTCAGCTGTTTTTATTCCTGTTTTTAAGCAGATACAGGCAGGTTTCAATGCACGTGATACATAATGAGTATGTATATTTTCTAAACGAGTAACAAACACTTTGTAGGCTTAAGAATAAATAAATAAAAAATCATGATATAAAATTCACCCCCCGGCTGGGACTGCTGGGGATGGAATAACTGACTGCAGATATATTATGTGCTCTGCTGCCATAAAAGTAGCACAAGAAGGGGGAAAGGTGGTCACCATGGAAACAAGCTTTGTTTGAAAAAGCTCATGCAATGAGGCGTGTCTGCCCTTGTGCGCACCGATCCGGCAGAGCTGAGAGGCACAGCAAACGGGGAGGAGACGGCAAGAAATGAGAAAGTGCTGCAGTGAGTGCTAACACGCCATTCGACTACAGCTATTACTGAGCTGGCTCAGCACAGATAATGGTGGACGGCAGCGGGAACTAGTCAGCACCAAGAGGTTGATGCCGTAATGAGATGTAAACACCCCCACCCCACCCCCCCAAGGCCTATTTAAATCTCCAAGGAGACACAGCTGTGTGTTGATGCTGAGTGGGTGTTGGGCTCAAGAAGGTCCGAGAGCAACCTGCTGCTGGCATGGAACAAGACACCAGATGACTTTTTTCGAGGCTCAGAGCACGCAGACTGCTGATTTTAAAAATAGCCACTGACTGATAAGAGCACCCCCCGCCCAAAAACACTTTTGTGCAGATGATTTTTCTGTGTAAATATTACAAAGCTAAGCCACTCTAGCCAAAATGATTGTGGAGCCAGGTGAAATTAAAGAGTCAGATGTCTTAAAACACTGGGCCTCATTTACTAACATCTGTAACATTTTTACCCTGTGCAAAAAATGAGTTTGCATGAAAAATTACCATTAGATTTATGAAACGGGCCTATTTTGCTCTTACTACTCTGTGTGTATGTTAGTAAATCCGACTCATTCAGAACCAACAGCCGTGTGCAATCTACATACAATTTGCATACTATTTACATATTGCCACGATTCCATTTCTCTATACAAGGAAACACGTTTACATCTAAGTGAAGTGGAGAAAGTGGTCATGATGTATTAGAGAAGCCAGCACCTCTCAGGCAAGTAAGGAGGAAAGTCTGACTAGAGAAAACTGAATAATGGTGTCTGAGGAACAAGGAGAAGCCAGAAGCGGTGCAACTTTCCACAGTAGTGATGACTGTTCAGCGACGGAGTGCTGAATATCATTTCCCCATAGACACTCAATGTGGCTCAAGCAAAAAAAAAAAAAAAAAAAAGCAGCTTGGAATCAAAGTAAATGTGAAAACGACTGAAACAGTCAGCCCCAGATGAGAAAAATCACTGCAATGAAAAACAAAATAAAATCCAGATTCTGCAGCATCCATGGGATGGCGCCAAGAAATTTTAATCTAAGAGAAGGCCATCCAGCAATGACAGAAGTCTTTTCTAATGGAAGATAAGAACATTTAAGATACGATAAGATAACAGATAAGTTAAATTAAAAAAGTTAAAGTTGACACCTTTCCATTCAGTATTTCACATGGATATTTTTTTTAATTGTAATTCTGAGAATCTAATGGCTTTTGGTGCTTTGGAAAACTGTAAATAATGACTAAAAGGCAATAATAAATATTATAATTATTATTATTGTTATTATTAGTAGCAGTAGTGATTCTGGATGCCCTGGTCACCTCATGCACTGTCTCAAGTATGGATACTGTGGAGTCTTCCCCCGAAAACTCTTCACCCAGCACTCATTACCACTGATGATCCACAACATGAAATGCGTGTCAGTTCGACCCAGAATAAGAGTTTTGCTTTCTGTCCATGTTGAAATGGTTGGTGCTCATGTCCCAGTAACAGCTATGCTGGAAGCAGTCAAAAGGTGTGAGCTTGAAGGCAAGATCCACCAAACTTGACACATCTGGGGCAGCTTTTTGAGGTTTAGCATCATGCCCAACATTTTGATACATGAACTGGAGGAGCCTGGAGACAATCCTTCCAACTGGTGAACAACCCGTTCTGTTGGGGGCACAGCCACCTAAATTGTGGAGTGAAAAATATAAAGGGTATCTGGAAGATATTGAGGTAAGAGGTAAGATATTGAGGTAAGAAGAATCACAAGAGAAGGAGATGACCAAGGACCTTCTCTAATCGGTTGCATTTATCCAGATGACAGCTATGGACAAACGCCTCAGGGCCTCTACTCTCCAATTCCAATAATTAGATACTGCTCCAACACTTGCATCAAACCGGTCTTGCACAAAAGAATCCGTCACCAAACAAAGTGACTGACTTGCAATAAAACCCACGTAATTACAGTGCTTAAGAACTTGTCTTGGAAATGGAAATTACTTTTCAGTCTGACACCTTGGACAACATTTCTTCTTTTCTAGTCATATTAACAACAGAAACTTCAAAGCGTAGTCCAAAACAGAAGCCCCGGGTACACCACCAACCTGTTGACGTCTCTAACCGTTTTTCTCCACTCGGCGACACACCCGCCGAGGAACAAACTCTGGTTATTGGCGACTCTGTTTTGAGAAACGTGAAGCTAGCGACACCAGCGACCATAGTCAAATGTCTTCCTGGGGCCAGAGCAGGCGACATTCACGGAAATTTGAAACTGCTGGCTAAGGCTAATCGTAGATTTGGTAAGATCGTTATTCACGTCGGCAGTAATGACACCCGGTTACGCCAATCGGAGGTCACTAAAATTAATATTGAATCGGTGTGTGACTTTGCAAAAACAATGTCGGACTCTGTAGTTTTCTCTGGGCCCCTCCCCAATCAGACCCGGAGCGACATGTTTAGCTGCATGTTCTCCTTGAATCGCTGGCTGTCGGAGTGGTGTCCAAAAAACAACGTGGGCTTCATTGATAATTGGGAAAGTTTCTGGGGAAAACCTGGTCTTGTTAGGAGAGACGGCATCCATCCAACTTTGGATGGAGCAGCTCTCATTTCTAGGAATCTGGCCAAATTTATCAACCCTCCTAAAACCTGACTAACCAGGGTTGAGACCAGGAAGCAGAGTTGCAGTCTTACACGCCTCTCTGCAGCTTCTCTCCTCCTGCCATCCCCCCAAAACCCCATCCCCATAGAGACGGTGCCTGCTCCCAGACCACCAAAAAACAAACTTAAAATCAGCAGAAAACTGTTTAAGCATAAAAATTCAAAAACAATAAATAATATAGTTTCATCAACTGCACAAAATAATAAAACAATTAAATGTGGATTATTAAGCATTAGGTCTCTCTCTTCCAAGTCCCTGTTAGTAAATGATTTAATAATTGATCAACATATTGATTTATTGTGCCTTACAGAAACCTGGTTACAGCAGGATGAATATGTTAGTTTAAATGAATCAACACCCCCGAGTCACACTAACTGTCAGAATGCTTGAAGCACAGGTCGAGGAGGTGGCGTAGCTGCAATCTTCAATTCCAGCTTAGTGATTAATCAAAGACCCAGACAGAGTTTTAATTCTTTTGAAAGCCTGACTCTTGGTCTTGCCCACCCTAATTGGGAAATTCAAAAACCTGTTTTATTTGTTATTATCTATCGTCCACCTGGTCCTTACTCAGAGTTTCTGTCTGATTTCTCAGACTTTTTATCTGATTTAGTGCTCAGTTCAGATAAAATCATTATAGTGGTTGATTTTAACATCCATGTAGATGCTGAAAATGACAGCCTCAACACTGCATTTAATCTATTATTAGATTCAATTGGCTTCTGTCAAAATGTAAAGGAGCCCACCCACCACTTTAATCATACTCTGGATCTTGTCCTGACATATGGCATAGAAACTGAAGACCTAACAGTATTCCCTGAAAGCCCCCTCCTGTCTGATCATTTCTTAGTAACATTTACATTTACTTTAATGGATTACACAGCAGTGGGGAATAAGTTTTATTACAGTAGAAGTCCTTCTGAAAGTGCTGTAACTAAGTTTAAGGATCTAATTCCTTCATTATTATGCTCTTCAGTGCCATGTGCCAACACAGTGCAGAGCAGCTACCTAAACTCTGCTCCCACTGAGGTAGATTATCTCATCGATAGTTTTACATCCTCATTGCGTACGACTTTGGATACTGTGGCTCCTCTGAAAAGGAAAGCCTCAAATCAGAAGTGCCTGACTCCGTGGTATAATTCACAAACGCGCAGCTTAAAGCAGATAACCCGTAAGCTGGAGAGGGAATGGCGTCTCACTAAAGTAGAAGATACTCATTTAGCCTGGAAAAAGAGTTTGTTGCTCTATAAAAGAGCCCTCCATAAAGCTAGGACATCTTACTATTCATCATTAATTGAAGAAAATAAGAACAACCCCAGGCTGACAAAGAGTCAGAGCTCTGTAGAGCCGAGTATTCCTTTCACTTTAACTAGTAATGACTTCATGAATTTCTTTACAAATAAAATTTTAGACATTAGAGGAAAAATTATTCAAAATCATCTCAAAGATTTATCTTCATGTTCGGCTGCTTTCAGCACTGCTGGTATTTGTTTAGACTCTTTGGCTCCAGTTGATCTTTTGGAGTTAACTTCAATAGTTACTTCCTCCAAACCATCAACATGTTTATTAGATCCCATTCCTACTAGACTGTTCAAAGAAGTCTTTCCAATTATTGATGCCTCAATCTTAAATATGATCAATCTGTCTTTATTAGGTGGCTATGTACCACAGGCCTTCAAGGTGGCAGTAATTAAACTGCTACTTAAAAAGCCATCACTTGACCCAGCTGTCTTAGCTAATTATAGGCCAATCTCCAACCTTCCTTTTCTCTCCAAAATCCTTGAAAGAGTAGTTGTAAAACAGCTAACTGATCATCTGCAGAGGAACGGTTTATTTGAAGAGTTTCAGTCAGGTTTCAGAATTCATCACAGTACAGAAACAGCATTAGTGAAGGTTACAAACGATCTTCTTACAGCCTCTGACAGTGGACTCGTCTCTGTGCTTGTCCTGTTGGACCTCAGTGCAGCTTTTGATACTGTTGATCATAAAATTTTATTACAGAGATTAGAGCATGCCATAGGTATTAAAGGTACTGCACTGCAGTGGTTTGAATCATATTTATCAAATAGACTCCAATTTGTTCATGTAAATGGGGAGTCGTCTTCACACACTAAGGTTAATTATGGAGTCCCACAGGGTTCTGTGCTAGGTCCAATTTTATTTACATTGTACATGCTTCCCTTAGGCAGTATTATTAGAAAGCATTGCATCAATTTCCATTGTTATGCAGATGATACTCAGCTTTATCTATCCATGAAGCCAGATGACACACATCAGTTAGTTAAACTGCAGGAATGTCTTAAAGACATAAAGGCTTGGATGACCTCTAATTTCCTGCTACTAAATTCAGATAAAACTGAAGTTCTTGTACTTGGCCCCACAAATCTTAGAAGCACAGTGTCAAACCAGATACTTACTCTGGATGGCATTACTTTGGCCTCCAGTAACACTGTAAGAAATCTTGGAGTCATTTTTGACCAGGATATGTCCTTCAATGCACATATTAAACAGATATGTAGGACAGCTTTTTTACATCTGCGCAATATTTATAAAATTAGAAACATCCTTTCTCAGATTGACGCTGAAAAGTTAATCCATGCATTTATTACTTCTAGGCTGGACTACTGTAATTCATTATTATCAGGCTGTCCTAAAAACTCCCTGAAAAGCCTTCAGCTGATCCAAAATGCTGCAGCTAGAGTACTGACAGGGACTAGAACGAGAGAGCATATTTCTCCCATATTGGCTTCTCTTCATTGGCTCCCTGTTAAATCTAGAATAGAATTTAAAATCCTTCTAACATACAAGGTCTTGAATAATCAGGCCCCATCTTATCTCAAAGACCTCATAGTACCGTATCACCCCAATAGAGCACTTCGTTCTCAGACTGCTGGCTTACTTGTGGTTCCTAGGATACTTAAAAGTAGAATGGGAGGCAGAGCCTTCAGCTTTCAGGCCCCTCATCTGTGGAACCAGCTCCCAGCTTGGATTTGGGAGACAGACACCCTCTCTATTTTCAAAATTAGGCTTAAAACTTTCCTTTATGATCAAGCTTATAGTTAGGGCTGGATCAGACGACCCTGAACCACCCCTTAGTTATGCTGCTATAGCCCTAGGCTGCTGAGGGGGGTCCCATAATGCACTGTTTCTTCTCATTCACCTTTATTTACTTGTTTATACTTCACTCTGTATTTAATCATTATTATTAATCTCTGGCTCTCTTGTCTTTTGTCCTGTCTCTCAGCCCCAACCGGTCGCAGCAGATGACTGCCCCTCCCTGAGCCTGGTTCTGCTGGAGGTTTCTTCCTGTTAAAAGGGAGTTTTTCCTTCCCACCGTCGCCAAGTGCTTGCTCATAGGGGGTCGTTTTGACTGTTGGGTTTTCTCTGTGTTATTGTAGGGTCTTTACCCACAATACAAAGCGCCTTGAGGCGACTGTTTGTTGTGATTTGGCGCTATATAAATAAAATTGAATTGAATTGAATAGATAAAAAGCCATCAATTCTCAAAGAATTCATCTTCTAGAAAATAGGAATATCTGTGCGAAAAATTTTGACAACTGTTACTGAGGAGCGATTTATATACTGCTCAAAAAACAGCACTTTTTAATCAGAGTATAGTATAAAGTCAAACTTTTGGGATATTGATCTGGTCAGTTCAGCAGCAGAGGGGGTTGTTTATCAGTTTCAGCTGCTTTTGTGTTTCAAATTAACAACAGGTGCACTAGAGGGGCAACAATGAGACGACCAACAAAACAGGAATGGTTTTACAGGTGGAGGACACTGACATTTTTTTTCCTTCCTCGTATTATGTGTGCTTTTCACAGATGAGAGCAGGTTCACCCTGAGCACATGTAACAGATGCGAAAATGTCTGGAGAAGCCGTGGAGAACATTATGCTGCCTGTAACATCGTTCGGCATGACTGGTTTGGTGGTGAGTCAGTGATGGTCTGGGGAGGCGTATCCATTCAGGGACACACAGACCTCTACAGGCTAGACAAATGCACCCCGGCCGCTATTACTGAAATCCTCGGACCCATTGTCAGACCCTACGCTGGTGCAGTGGGCCCTGGGTTCCTCATGGTGCACGACAATGTGGTCTCATTTGGCTAGAGTATGGAAGCAACTCCTAGAGGATAAAGAAACTGATACCATTGACTGGCCGCCATGCTTGTCTGACCTAAATCCAATAGAACACCTCTGGGACACCATCCGTTGCCTCATTAGGAGCATGCACCGATGTTGTCAGGCATGCATACAAGCATGTGGGGGTCATACAAACTACTGAGGACTATTTTAAGTTTATGCCTGCTGCACAATTTTTTCATTCTGTGGGTTGACAATTTTCATTTTGATCAAATGATGTGGCACCTTTTCATTCCTAACACATTACCGAGTCCTTACCAGTATAGATGTCCAGCATGATTTGTTTTCCGATTAAGATCTGATGTGTTTTCAAAGTGTTCCTTTAAATTTTTTTTTAGGTTGTAAAGGCTAGCATTTTTAATATTTGGATCTTAGATGTTCTGCAGCTTTAGCTGCAGATAGCTGACAGTTTGCTGAAAGTTTTAACAGACTACAAAAAAAGAGCAAGCATGAATCTGTAAAATCCCACACTTTGAATAGTTTAACAAAGAACAATATTATGCCAGGAAAATCTGCAAGATTTATGCACAAAAGAAAAGACCGATACACACCATCTCTTCACTGTTCTTCTTTGTTAAAAGCCAAGATGGGGGGAATAATGGTTTGGATATTACTGTGGTGGCATCATGGCAGTCTTTGGGAACCTTTTCAGGCTCCCAAACTTCAAAGTGAGCATTCACAATGCGAGGTACTTCACTTTTTCTCCCATTTGCCATTAAAGAACACCATGAAGAGGATGAAGACCTTGTAAGACATGTCTGTGAATGATGTGAGAAGATGAAAGGAGCACTCAGTCTCTCACCCTGCCATCTCACAGAAAGAGATTACACACGTCACAAACGCAACTTCTCCAACAATGATAAGCTCTCCGTCAAAAAACAGCAACTAAGTTATCATCTGTCATGTATCTGAAAGTGCGAAAATGTGTACAAAAATGGAAAAAGCTCAATGCGTAGAAAAGTCTGAAAACTGCATTTCTCCTCTTCACTCATGGTGGGTTTTTCATTACTTTTTATTTGTGCAGCTTTGAAAAAGCTCAATGTAAACAATTAAAACTCGTAGCAGGAAAGTGTGGGTGACTGACAGAGTCATTTTTGTGAATGTCGGATTGAAGCATTAGCTTCAGCAGTCCTGGATGAAGACTCCAGAAAACATCTTGTGCCTGACACCTCATTCATCATAGAACAGGACAGAAATATGAAATGACAAGGCCATCTGATCTCGACAGAGGATGGAGTTGGAGAGACGAGCACAATATGGTTCAGCAGACGGAGATGCACGAACCCGTGGCCCTGTTTCTGACTGCATGCAAAATTCTACTCCACTCTTGACTTGAGGTAGCACTGGATGTGTGTGAAAGGAAAATTATGAGCAATTTCCCAACAAGGAATAAGGGATGAGTGAGGCTGGAGACGGTATTCTCTGCCTGGAAATAGTGCATGCTGTGAAAGAATTAGTATGCTGCCTCTGAGCTGATCTCCTGATGTTATCAGACCTCAAGAGAATTATCAATGGCATGGATGTGCTCATTGGTGGGGACTAAGGCAATGGTTGTCTTTATAGGGAAAATTAGTCAAAGGTGAAAAGACATTTAAGTGTATACATGCATCTGCAGTTGCTAGGACTTGATATTTCTTGCTTTAGTGGTGCATCCTGTCAGATTGTATCGGTTTCTAAAGAGGCAGTGTTGTTTAATCAGTTACAGAGCTGGTGGATTACCCATTTTGACCTCCATTTAAGTTCTCATGTATAACTTTGGTGTTATGATTGTATCAGTAAGAAGAGAAAGTGAAGCTTAGCAATTAAAGGAATTATGTAACAGCAACAGATGGCCTGACTTTAAAAAGCTAAGGAAAATACACTAAAACAAAGACTGACACCAGAAAATTGGAAACACAAACTTAACAGTTTTATTTCTGATTAAAAAGTTGTCTTTCCCCTCCTTTTACCACCCACCAAGTTTGAGGTGTATAGTACACACAAACACATATGTGTGTGTGTATGTACTTTATTTTTCACATGACAGTACTACGTTTATTGAAACGCTGAAGGATTTATTATAATGATAAGCCTTTTATTCACGTTTAATATGTGTGAGTGGAAAAAAGTGGCTCCTCTTTTAAATTTTGTTTTATAGTGCCATAGCACTAAAACATTGCTCTGGCACTATAAGGTGAGTACTGCCTGTTGGCAATCCTCTCTGCATAGTGTCACGATGAAACCCCACTACAATCATTTAACAGTATTCCCAAATGCAACTGTTTTTTTTTTTTCCCTTTAGAATTATGATGTTATCCCCTTTTAGACCATAATAGTCACAAAATTCTGGCAAGCCTGTTGATCTTAACTAGTCATTTCTACACAGGACAGATTATTTGAAGAGAGCTGAGTGCTGAGCTTTTTGGCTGTGTCTGAAAAGATCCCTTTCCACCCCCTAATTCGCCTCAGAAAATAACATCCCACCCCTGTGGAGAAAGGCCTATGAGTCACCAAACGGTGTACCTCCGCTCATGACCAAGGATTGCACTGGAGAGAGAGCGTTGACAGGAATCATAATTTGGCACTTTTCAGTGAAATGACAAGCTGAGAGAGAGAGACAGAGAGAGTCTGACTGATATGGCCATAAATGGAAGAAAGAAATTACAATTGTTCACTAACTTGAAGTACTTTTCCACAATTTGAAATACTTCACTTTGTTACAATTTCAATTGATCTAACTATTACAGAGGGAAGAAATGCTCTATATTACGTATGCAGTAGGAAACAAAGTGATAGCCAGAGAGTTGTTTGTTATATGTCAGTCAGAATTAAACAGAAATTAAAAAGTTTAAAAAAAGAAAAAGAAAAGAATTAAAAACCCTTAATATGAACAGTGGTTGGAGACCGTGGCACGAGCCAAAATTATTGTGACCATGTGGAATGAACTTGCAAACTTGTTGCCTATTGAAATGGTTGCTTCAAAGCAGGGAACCAGGTCTGTGACCACCCGCGTTCAGTTGTCATCCTCAAAGAGGCTTTGATCCATCAAGATGTTAATAAAATGGCAATAAGACAGAGTCAGCCGCCTATCAGTTTGTGATTGAATACAATAAATCTGGCAATTAATTTGCAATTCTGTAGCTGTCTGTTTCAAATCTGTTGCCGTCTACATACACAGAAATTCACATTAAATAGAAATTCATATTACAGTGCTGTGAAATCATATTTATTCCTTCCTGATTTCTTCCCTTTGTATATTTGTCACACTTGTGCGTTTTAGATCATCAAACAAATTTTAATATTCAGACAAAAATAGCCCAAGTCGATATAAAATGTAGTTTTTAAATGATGATTTCATTTATTAAGGGAAAAAAGCTATCCAAATCTGCCTGGCCCTAAGTGAAAAAGTAACTAACCCTTTATTAAAACATGAAATAAATTAACCACTGTTCATTTTCACTAGTAACACACAGGTGTGATTACTGCCAGACCTGTTGAACCAAAAAATCCCTTAAAAAGAACCAGTCTGATAAAGTGAAATGAAGTGAAATAGGCAAAAAGATCTCAAAAAGCAGCACAACATGCCACACTCTCTGGAAACTCAAGAACAGATGTGAAAGGCACATCTATCAATCTGGAATAAGTTACAAAGTCATTTCTAAGGCTTTGAGACTCCAGTGAACCACTGTGAGGGTCATATCCACAGATGGAGAAAACTCGAAACCTTACCACAAGTGGTCGAGGCCAACCAAAATTACTCCAAAAGTGCATCAATGACTCATCCAGGAAGTCACAAATGAACACAGAACAACATCTAAAGAACTGCAAGCCTCACTTGCCTCAGGTTAGGAGTTCATGACTCAACAATAAGGAAGAGTCTGGGCGAAAAATGACATCAATGGGAATGTTCAAAGGAGAAAACCACTGCTGACCAAAAAGAACACAAAGGCTCATCTCACTTTTGACCAAAAAGCATCTTGATGATCCCCAAAACCTTTGGGAAATTATTCTGTGGACTTATGAGACAAATTATCTTTTTGGAAGGTTTGAGTCTTGCTACATCTGGTGTAACACTAACATAAAAAGATACATCACACCAACATACATAAAAAGAACATCACACCAACAGTCAAGCTATGGTGGTGGTAGTGTGATGGTCTGGGGCTGCTTTGTCGCTTCAGGACCTGGACGACTTGCTATAATTGTTGGAACCATGATTGCGCTCTCTACCAGAAAATCTTGAAGGAGAATATCCGGCCATCAGATTGTGCTCTGAAGCTCAAGCACACTTGAGTCATACAGCAGGAAAATGATCTGAAACACACCAGCAAGTCCAACTCTGAATGGCCAAAAAAACCCAATATGACTTTGGAGGGGGCTAGTCTAAGTCCAGATTAAATATGTACATATGTATTTACTTGGCTTGTCTTTGTCTAATATTAACATTTGTTTTATGATCTGAAACATGCTAGTGTGACAAATATGCATAAAATGAACGAACGAACGAAAGAATCAGGAAGGGGACAAATACTTTTATCACAGAACTTTAACTGAGTCCAGCCTGAGTCTCACAGATCTGAAATGGAAATTCAGAAATTCTTCCACAAATAGTGATGTAGTTGCTGCAAGATGTCGATATAACTGCAAAATGACATAGCTGTCGGCAACCTTGCTTTAATATAGCAGTTCAGCCAGAATAAACCTGTTGGGTCATTGATGAGTTGTGCTGAGTGGCGCAATTTAATAACTTTTCCATGACTGTCCAAACAATTTACTACAGGCTTTGACAATGTAAGAGTTCCACCCACATTTGCAAGTAAAAATAGAACTGTAAAACATATTTAGTTCTCAGAAACTACATCGCTTTTTATTTCAAAAGACTCTGTGATGCCTGGACAATCCATGACTTTTCCTGGTTTTTCATGACCGCACAATACTGAATTTGGCACCAAAAAAAGAAAAATAAATAATTTAATTTAATTTAAAAAACAGAATGTGCATTGTCCTAAACAAGCATCCACTATTTATTGTGCCTGGCAGAGGAGAAAAAGCATTTAACATCTCATTGAACACTCAAAGCGAATCACCTCTCATTGACACTCTCGAGGCTGAAAACAGCAGCTCCTTTGGGAGTAGTGACAAAAGGTTACTGCAGTGTTTACAGAGAGTGACATTATATAAGCTGAGGAGAAGCAGGAAACTCCATAATAAAATATATTTGGCTAAAGCAAACATGCTGTCATACATGTTGGAGTATAGCTAAAATTTATGATCAATATATAACAAGAACCAGTCATAGAGCACAAACCTCCACCAAGTCAGCTCACTCTCCTGACAGCATTTATTTTGAAGGGAATAGTACTGATCTTTCTTAAACGTACTTTAAGCAGTTTGTATTGCAGTTAAAAACAAGTGCAAAGTACAGCTTTTGTTATTGGCCCTATTGAAACCTATTTTAATATATATGACATAATTTTGAGCTTAATTATTCATTCTTGCTCTCTTGACAGCCCTTTCTTTAAAGATATAACAGATCTTGGAATCAGCTTGACGACAGATGTGAATGTAAAAGTGAGGTCAGAGGTCAAATGTTGGTTACAAACTATAATGTGATATTTAGAATCCTCATATATCACCATCATTTCCTACATGTTGCCAATCCAAACAAAGGCAGAAGAATTTTAAGTACAGTTTAAGTACAGATCAAGACGGTTAAGGAAAGTTTGACCTTGAAAGAGTGGTCAGAGGTCAAATGTGACATGATACTGAACAAAATCGTTATATGGCACTTTCTACATGTTAACAATACGCACCACACTTGTAAGAATCAGTTTCAGTTATAAGGCTTTTGTCAATTTTGGACCAATAAATCATTGAGTTGACCCTTGAAGACCTTGGTGGATATAAGTCCAATTTTAATGGATTGTTAACACGACCCCACTCTGCACCTCTACAGAGTTTGATCAGAATTCACTCAAAACTTTTCAAGCTATCGTGTTTAAATGCACGCACACAAACACCTCCTTGGCGGAGGTAATGAATATGACGCTCATGGGTCTGATATTTCAATACCTGACTACATTCAATCGGAAGAAGTAGTACTTGAAAAGCTCAAACACTAGAAAATCATCCGTTGTTGTTTTTATCTAAAACCCTGATCAGTCATTTAACATTTGCATCTGCCGGTAGGCAGGCCAATGTGACATTTTGAAAAGTGTCCCTGAAATAGATTAAATGTGACACAGATTTGCTGGTGATCACTCCTGTGCTTATATTAATGAACAGAGCTGACTGTTACTGAACTGCTCATGTCCTCCGGCATGATCACTGAAAATGCTTATATCACAATTATATCTACACGTCAGTGTGTTTATATAACAACTCACCAATAGGTCCATCCATTAAATATGTTCATATGCCAAATCCAGGAATTAACACACCTATAGATAATGCCCATAAACCAACAAATACACAAAGCTATAAGGAATAAACATTAACATTAACACTACACTGCACCTGCACAGATCTTGTCATGTAGCTGGAAGGCAGGATGTCAATACACAACCTTGACTTTTTTTGCTTTGGGCAATAGCTAACAGTAAATTGTACCTGCTGGGGAAAAAATCTAATATTACTTAAATGCCTCAGGATGAAAGAAAGTAACTAAATAAACTTGAGAAATAATATTATTTTTGACTCACCACAAAACAGAAAGTAGGCAGAAAACATCTGTATGTTTGTAAAGAGTCAAACCTTCCACTCACCTCTGGCACTCACTGGCATGGAGAACCAGGTCCTGGTTGTTCTTGGCGCTGACCGTGAGCTCATGCTCAGTTGGGTTGAAGATGTCGAGCAGTAGATGACAATGGCGAGTGCTGGGGACAAAGAAACAAGAAGTTATTTGGTGTCTACGCAGGTCACAAATCCTCACTCTTAAGAGTCACATCAAGAACGTAGTAGACAGCAGTTACATAATTAAGATACAACATAAATATTAGGAAGACATCCCAGGAGGATGCTGGGAAAAACTTGCCCTCCTGGTAGGCTGGACACCTGCAACGCTGTCCTCAAAGAAACATGAAACAACTTCAAATGGTTCAGAACACAGCTGCCAGTTTTTTAGCTTTAAAAAAAAGAAAAAGAAAATATGACTACATAACATCTGTACTGTAGACAGTACATTTCAGAATTTATATCAAAAAGCTGTGCATCATCTGGGACCTCAAAATCTCTCTCAAACTTATGCTTCTGTTATTAATTTTATCATCTGAGGGGATCTGTGTGACTTTGACTGGTCTACTGCTGGTTTTTGTATATTTATCCTTTTGTTCAGATGGGGGGGTGGGCGGGTGGGGGTCAATCTCTTACATTAGTATATAGGCTTAACCTTGAATTATCTGTATAGCTCCATTGCTCATGCTTTTAGTAGCTCATGCGCCACCTGAACGAGATGTTCTATAACTAAAGAATAGCTTTCTTCCATTTTACACAGATTTATATAATACACATTCACAAATGCGAAACATAAAGCTTATCATTTGTGTTAAGCTGCCCACTAACCCGTGCATATAATGGCTCATTCATTCATATAGGAGTTTACAGCTTTCCAAATTAAATGTCTTTTTATAAACACAGGGCAGCATACATGGACCGACCAAATGCGCGACATCAAGAGAAGACGCGGTGTGAAGTACTCATCAGTCCTTGTCACAACATCAAAAGGTGGCGGTGCTTTCATCAGGCCCACAGGTCTACCTGGAGCAGGTCACTTCCACATAATACCGGGCCTGCTTTTCTCATGCAGATCATAAGAGGGCCAATTTGTGATTTAGATCAAGATTGGAGAGATGATGCTGGATTTTCAAAGAGTTAATTTTAACCCCTAAGTAGGTGTTATTTTTTTTTCCTCCGTAATGACAGATAAAAGGAAAGGCTTTCTCAAAACAGAAACAGAAGCAGACTGGCGGGTGCAGCCATTACACTGTCGACAGTTTCCAGATGCACATGAAGAATGTGACTAAACTCCATGTAAAACCAGTCTTAGCTTTGGCTTTGTGACACTTTTCGGGTGAATCATGTGTAGTGAAAATAAGTTGAAAGCATATAAAACATTGTGTCCAACATCATTATGAACTAATCATTACATTATGCAGCTTAAAATATTTACTTTAAAAAGCCTTAAAATCAATATTTATTGCATTACTTGTTGAAAAACATACTGACACACTGCAATGCACTTCACCGCTTGTATGTGTAAAACTGTCAGGCACTATTATTTACCGTTTGCATTTTACTGTAAAAAAAAAAAAAAAAAAAAAGAACACATACATGCGTATGTAATGCGAACAAAACCTTCCTCCAGCGGCCATACTAATTATGAATATAAACAACACAACTGAAACCAGAAAATTGCACGCCAAAGCAGTTAAAGTAGACTGACAAAAATGGAATTTGTGTGAATTACATACTGCTGATCATTCCATCATCCCTCACATTCACCCTCTTGCCAGCTAGCTCTTTGCCCCTAAATCTCGAGGTTAATGGAAGCTTTAGTTGAGCTTTCCCTAGTCCCTAATAAACTGCTGTGACAATTAAAGGAGCATATTTTTTCAAGGCTTTTTCCCTGTTTCTTTAATTGTCTAGTTGTCTTTGTTGTCAGATGTGATTAACAGGCAGAAAGGGGGGAGGTGCTGATTTATTAGCCATCGTGTTAGGCAAAGGAGATCAATCAGACATCGAGTTAAGAAAGAAAGCCTCATCGCTCATGTGCGAAGTACCCAGCAAACTAACAGAACAGAGAGGAATGTAGGCGCACACAATGGGAATTTACACATTCT
Source organism: Pterophyllum scalare (assembly GCA_024447675.2). Taxonomy (NCBI): domain Eukaryota; kingdom Metazoa; phylum Chordata; class Actinopteri; order Cichliformes; family Cichlidae; genus Pterophyllum; species Pterophyllum scalare. Next base: position 164,841 of record JAMQGT020010242.1, on the reverse strand, counting down.
TTATAGGAGTTAAAATAATGCCAGAAGAGTGGTGGACAACTTCATTCAGGGATTGTCGCTGCAACAGCTGCATAACGTCTGTAGACGAAAGCTAGAAGATCATGCTTTTGAACTAGTGGGAACTGAGTCATAACACTGAATCATTTTGATAAGCATTCTGCTGAGCTACTACACTGAGCACGGAGATCTAAGCTGAATAAATAATTCAAAGCAGCCAATAGGGTTTCAAACTATTTGTCTCCGTTTCAGTCAGTGAATTTTTACATTCGTCTTTGAAAGCAGAGGGAGCAAAATTATCGCCAGCGTTTCGCGCACTGAACCTGCTTCTCTGTTTGTGGTGTACAAAGCAAATCATTCACCAATGAAATATCAATACTGCTACCTTACATACATTTAATGAAACTCTCAACTATGGCTGCTTGATTTGCTGCTTGATTTGAAATCCAAGAGTTTTGAAGGTGGCAGGGACTCATTTCATACTTCTACCAACCTGTGCTGCTCTTGCATGTATATGTGAAGGCAGTTATGGAATCAGCAGATCATTTTCAGTGCAGCTGGTGGTGTGAGAGTAGAGCGAGTTAATGACTGTCACTGCCTATTCCCGAGACCCTCACAACACTAACAAATGAACCACGGGGTCAGCATTCTGCTCGTTTGAACAGGACCCTGTTGCAGAAGAGTGATTCTCTAAACCTGCCACATATTTCTATGACACCATGATCACAAAAAGCAATACGAAGCAACCACTGCAGCTATAAAAAGGCCACAATCTTTGTTGTGGTTTTATGCCTACAAAATATTTCTGGCTCTGTTTTTTCTTGTATTTTTGGACTCTGCGGGAATAGCTTCGCATGTTCCACAGTTCAAAGCGAAGGCGGGCAAGCTTTGTAAAGCAAAATTTAACACCACAGTAATATAATTAATGTGGACCATCTGCAGTGGACACATTATGCTACTTTTCACATCCACATTTTTCTTCTTTGACTCCACTAGAGTAGCTTTGCATGACTCACCGGTTCAAAATAATCTTTATTTATGGCCCTTGGTGCAGCCCCCACTAGTTTATCTGAATTATGTCTGAAACAAAGAAGGTCTGAGCAACACGGGAGAGGGTCTCACAGCCAGAGCTAAAGGAAATCCCCTCTCGCTGACCTCATACAGACCCACAGGTGAAAAAGAAAGAACACGGAGACAGAGTCACTGGATAAAGCTTAGTCTGAAGCCTGAGCTTCTAACCTGCAGAGATTGCTTCATACCATTACTTCATTATTTGAAAAATTGTCCATGCTTAATATGTGTATGGGTAATAAGAGTATAAATGACACAAAGGCACAGAAGGCCATTGGTGAAAAGGCTGGCTGTTGACTCCATCAAAGCATATTAAAAACAGAAGTTGCCTGGAAGGGAACAGTGTGGTATTACAAACTGCACAGGCAACAGGGATGACCGCAGCCCTGACAGGACTGTCAGGAAAAGTGGACCTCAAGACCTCAGGAGGGGTGCACTGAGGCTGGGGACTCGAGACCTGCACCTGAAACTCGGCTGTTTCATCCAATAATGAAACGCACAAACCTGAGTTACTCAGGTTGGTGGCAGGCAAACACTACACTACATTGAACACTGAAAAGCACGTCTTATTTTGCGCTCGATATGTGTGTGATAGTTGCTGCTATGAGTGTTGATTTATTTGGAATGAGACACGGGAGATGTAATCAGAATGAAAACCTCTCCTTTTCTCTGCAGTGCGGAGACGAAGAGAAACATATCTGATTCTTTCTTTTACTTCCCTTGATTGGCGCTGTAACATGACTTATTTCTTTCAAAATGCAGCTTCTAATGTGACTGTGTTAGTGTATTAGATTAATGTCTGAATGTTAGAATATGTTAGAGTTAGTTCAATTAACGTGCCCACTCTCACTCTTTCCTCTTCAAATACTTGCAATCAAATGCAGCAGGATAAACGATTTAACGTGGCACAAATACCCCATCAACTTCATGCTATTTGACCACCTGTGCCACTTAACTTCAATATTTAATATGAAATAATGTCAAACTGCAACAATGCAAAATCACAAAATGCTATCGGTTTAAAGAAATAATTAATATTAGTGTCTGCTTTGACAACAGATTTTTTTCCTGCTTTCCTGGAAGAATGTTGCCTGCAGCACGTCACCTTTATTTTTTCTTGTTTTCCCCCACATCTCAAAGGAAGGAAGAAAGGAAGGAGGCATCTTGTTCCATTTACTGAGACCAACAGCAGACTTTCAGAGTTTCGAGTACAGTTAATAAATGTGAAAATCATTTGGCTCTGTTTGTATTTTACAGCATCATGGGCCACAAGTTCTAAGTCCTGGGAATGATGGAGTGAATGACGGTCAGGTTCGGGTTGATCTTTTCACTCAGAAGCATGGCTGCTCCTCTCTATCATCACAGTAGCTGCACCATCAGCTGGAAAAGCCAAAAAACCATGCACCTAACATTTCTTCAGAGATGCCCTCATAGCAAAGCTGCCTAAATGCGGGATATGAGGCAGCCTCCCCAGTGCATAGCTCAAACTCAGTTTCACACACACTGCAGAAAAACCTAGAGGGATGTGTGCATTTACGCACGTGGCACAGTAACAGTATCTTCATTAACGCGCAGACGGGTTGTGATCCGACAGTAAATCTCTCTGGATAAATCCTGCGCTCCACCCGACTCTCAGCACTCAGGAGATCACACAGTCCCCAGCAACTTGTGACAGAAGAGTTTACCCTCATATCATAAGCATATTGATTCTTCTTCAGTCTCCTCTCACAAATTTGCACTGCTCTTGGTAGAATGCTGGTCATTAATGAAATAAACTGAATGCATCTGTTTTGTTTTTTTTTAACTTCATAAGATTAGATCTGGCCCATTCTGTGGCTGAGAGAGTTGCGCCTGATGTGAGGCTTCTGTGTGGTCCGCCGGTGCGAGCCTGCCCCTGGTTCCAGTACAGCACTACACATGTGATGTAGATGGCAGCAGATATTAGAATTATTGCAGTTAATTGTGCTATTATAGCAAACAGACTTGACCCAGTTCAAATGAAAACTCATTGCACACTGACTGTCTTACTGCCATTTTATCCCTGCTTGCTGTCTTGATGCACCAAAGTCAGTTTGAAGACTGCAACTGACTGCGAGTGGTCTCAGACCTGGTTCCCTTCTTTGAAGAGGCCATTTCAAAGGCAAGGAGATCACAAGTTGATAGCATGTGGTCACAATAATTTGGATCACGCAACGTCCTCCAACCACTGCGTTAACTAGTGTGATTGTAGTCTAAGTTATACACTATTAACAGAATGCATGCCCATAAAAATTTCCTCCTGCTGAGCAATGTATTTTTGCACACAATGCTGAGTGAATGGCATTTTAACAGGTCCCTGTAAAGTATGGCTCACTGAGTAATTCGCACAACCTGCTATTCATCAAATTCTTTAACAAATTTGTCACCTCACACATGGCCTTACCCCTGAAAAGGGTCGAGAAAAAAAAAGCCATTGAATTATGTCATAAACATTACAAGTAAAAGATAAAATAAGACGTGAACAGCAGAATAGAGGCAACTGAATGTAACTGGCATTTAGAAAATATATACTGGAGGTATGTTTTTGTGGGGCACTGGGGGAAAAAGGAAGACCTTTACATGTACTGATTTAAAAGAGAGAAGTAGACACCTGAAGGGCAGAAAAATTAGGCTGCAGTGATATAGACAAAAAGAGGTGTGTGTGTATAGCTGAAATATTTCAGCAAAGACAGCAATGATGTCAGTCAACCAAGTCATGAGAGAGGAAATAAGGAGGAAACGGAGTGAGATGGAAGCCATATCGTGTTGTTTTAGGCCAGTGATTCTTAAACTGTGGGGTGGGCACCCTGGTGGGCACAAAATCACTGCAGTGGAGTTGGGGGGGGGGGGGCTTCAGGAGTTGGGGGAGTGGAGAATCAGGGGAAAGCATGATCTGAAACTAAGTCGAGTGAATATAATTTATGTTTGGAATATACCCAAACACACTTGTTTCAATGAGATTGGGCATTTTTTAAATTAAAGATGGGGTCACGCCTGGAAAAGTTTTGAAAACCACTGATTTAGGTTGATTTAGTCTTACCCTTTTACATCAAAGACAAATGATCTTGTCAAGCACAGGATGCACCTGCTCATTTGGCTTGCTTCAAGGTAACTGATCTTGATATGATTTGGTAAGATATTCAATCAATTTTTCTGCCAGAGCTGACAAGACAGGAGGCTGACTAGACTACACTCAGCAGCTCATTTAGTTTTAAACACTTTAGAGTGAAATTTCTGACATTCCATTTACTCACAAGAAGCTTAAAGGTTAAATCAGTTTTATAGTGGCCAGATATTTTTTTCCCCCAATCTTATTTTGAAGAAGAAAAATAAAAAGCTTCTTCCAGCAGCTGCCCAATTCACAAGGTGCCGCCACAGCGGATGGTTCTGCATATTATTTCTTTGGCATGTCAGATTCCTGACCTAACCCCAAAGGGATTAGGTCTCCTCCTTGTCTCCGACTGGGGACCTTGTGCGCGATAGGCAAATGTGCAAACCAGTTCATTATTATTTTGAAGAAAACACATTCAATTATTCTGTTTACCTTATTTATATTGTGTCCTTACTTGATATTAGCATATTTAAATATTGTGCATAGCTGCTAGATGATGAGCATTTGCAGTGAGGACAGCAGAACTCAGAGACACAGAGAAAGGACAGTTGCAATAGGAAAAGAGAATGCTTTTGCTCTGACAGCCAAGTTCTTCTTCAGGAAGAGTAGAGTTGTAAACAAGATGCACAGGTCACAGTAGAATGTAATCCATTAGAGTACCCTTTTGGTCTAGTGTTATAATACTAATATTACTATACATATCAAGCAGTGACATGCTGTTGAAAGTGAGAGCAGTGAAAAAGGCAAGCATAATTACAGCAAAAGGTGAACGGCAGACGGCTATCTTATTAGCTGTGATGAAAACGTCACCCAGGTACTGATGAGAGAGCTAGTTAGCTACCTAGGTGGCAAAGTGTACCTCACTGGACACTATGGTAGGATAAAAGAGGGTAAGAAAGAGTAACCATGAAGGAAATAAGAACAGAGACAGAAGGAAGAATCACAATGGTATAGCGTAACAGGTGGCTTTATCTTTGTGAAGGTGTCCTTTGTTCTTTGCTGCACCTGCGAACATTTCAGTGAGTGGAGCGGATGTCATCAGCAATCCAGCAGCCCAAAAATTAACCACATTTAATGCCACCCACTTGTTGGGAGCAGGTGATGAGGTAGTCCTTTTTCAAAGCATCATGCACTTATTAGAAAATAACACTTAGAAAACAGACAACAATGTAGATAATCCTGGTTGGATTCTACCAGAACTGCTGTGTGCTGTTAATCTCCCTTTTATTGGTTAAGGACCAGATATGTAACACAACCCCAAAATCACAAAAGCTTCATCATAAATTCATTAGCCAACAGAAACTTTGCTACACAAAAAAGACCTCACTTTCAGTTACAGAAGGTCTATGTGTATTGAACCAGGTAATATAGAGCAGTTAGAACCACTTCATAGTGTTAACCATATTATAGCCATAATATAACTCCCAGTTTGTCAAGCAAAAACATGACCATGACTCTAATTATCAGAGTAAGCAAAGTACAAAAGCTGAATTAAAGACCAACTGCTCTGTGCATTTGCACTTGCGGCTATGGGAATCCATATGAGAATGTAACCTTCTGCCTTGGAAAAGCTCCTCCTTTCATGTCTAGTCCATTACAAAATTGTATGTGTCACCTGGGAGAGCACTGCTTTCAGAGGGAATACAGAGGAGATGATAGATTGATGCTAACCCATGGCCAACACTGAACCAAAAGGTTTAAAAAAAAAAAAGAAAAAGAAAGAAAAGACAAAAACTTCCTCTTAATTTTCCCCCCATTCTGAATCTGGACATATAACTGTCATATTTCTTGTGTAAGTATTGGTGAGCAGGTCTGCCTTTAGGTCTGCTTCATGTTACCTGATACAGAACATGGGCTGATTAAGGATTAAGGACCTCTGCCAGTGTATTTCAAGCAGATCAGACCAACCTAAGTCCCATATACAAGTGTTAAGTTAGCCAATGGATCTTATGTCTCTTTTCCACTAGTACCTACTCAGCTCAGTACAACTGGGTTTTTAGGGTTTTCCATTACGTGGTAGTACCTGGTACCAGGTACATTTTTAGTACCTACTCAGCCAGGATTCCAGGTGAGCTGAGTCGAGCCAAAAATGTGATGTTAACAGACTACCTTCCACTGACTTCAAACAGGTTCCCATAAAGATAGCTGGACAAGTACATTGTGTATTTTTTGTTGTTTATTTTTCTTTTCTTTTTATTATTTTATTGTCTTTAGGTCACACTATTCATAGTCAGCCACTGCATTACTTTTCAGTTTTGGCAAACTGATCAAATCTTTTCCACTCTAGAAAAAGGTTTTTCCATGCAACAAGCTGCTGGAAGTATTGGCATTATAATATTAAAATTGGAATACTGCAGCTAATTAGTCAGGGAAAATTATATCTGCAAAGAAAATACAAGAAATAGGGAAAACAGTCAACTAAAGAGAGCTGTGGACAAAAAAGAAACATGACGCAGGCCAAGCCATATGAAGAAAAAGAAAGGAGGATGAAGGGAGAGAAACAGACACAAAAAAAGAGGCAAGGAAAAAAGAAAGCAGAATACAGAAAATGCAAAGTACAAACCAGCTGAAGAGATGATGAAAAGGAAAAGAACACTCATGTAAGCAGCTTCTGTTTTACTGCACAAGCAAAGAACTGAGGGCGCAAGAGTCACATCTCACCCAGCAAGCAACAAGAAAAATATAGTCTCAGGAAATAAGGACGATTTCTTGTTTGTTTTCTCCTTTTTTAAAGAGATTAGCAGAGGAACAGTAGATAAGTATAGAGGGAGGAAGGGGAGGAGGAAGAGGAACACAAAAACAGATCGTAAGGATAAGTATTATTGAGCAGTTTCATACCACCACTTCCAAATTCTCTCTTAACTCCCAGCCAAGAAAAAAATTCAATAGTGCTTATCACAACACGTAACGTTGACCCTTCCACAGGGGAAATTCAAAGGGAATTCAAACAAAATGAACGTGCGCAGACAAAACGCGGGTAAACAGGCAATGGATTTGTGAATGGCTGTTATTACAATTCGAGTACTTAATGTCTTGAATACTTAATGTAAATCTGCGAGCCTAATCTCAAGGTAATCTCAGAATATTCAGACATATTATTTACTCCATTATGTTAAATGGTAACAGTGATGAATCAGTGTCTGGTCCAGCTGTTTCCAAACCTGGGGGCACATTCACATTGTCAGAAAAGATGTTGGTATGTGTTATAATTAACAGAACAGGAAAGAAGAAAACAAAGTTCAACTACACATTTTTTCCGATCTATTCTGCAGTATTTTATAGGGTTAAAGTGAGATAATCCTGTGGATGTACAGTCCTGTGAAAAAGTATTTGCCCCCTTCCTGATTTCCTTTTTTTATATATATATTAGTCACACTTACAGATCAAACTAATTTTTAAATTAGACAAAGAAAACCTGAGTAAAACCAAATTGCAGTTTTTAAATGATGACTACATTTTTTTAAAAAAGGGGAAAAAGGCTATCCAAACCTACCTGGCCCTATGTAGAAAAAGTAATTGCCCCCTAAACCTAATAATTGGTTGCACCACCTTTGGCAACAAAAGCTGCAATCAAGCGTTTGTGATAATTGGCAATGAGTCTTTCACATCGCTGTGGAGGAAATTTGGCCCACTCGTCTTTGCATATTTGTTTTAACCAGCATTAGTTTCGAGCATTAACTGCCTGTTTAAGGTAATGCCAAAGCATCTTAATCAGGTTCAAGTCCAGACTGGGTTTTTTTGAGCCATTCAGAGGTGGACTTGCTGGTGTGTTTTGGATTATTTTCCTGCTGCATGACCCAAGTGCGCTTGAGCTTCAGGGCACAAACTGATGGCCGGACATTCTCCTTCAGGATTTTCTGGTAGAGAGCAGAATTCATGGTTCCATCAGTTACATCACATGGTCCTGAAGCAACAAAGCAGTCCCAGACAATCACACTGCCACCACCATGTTTGATGTTCTTTTTTATGAAACGTTTGTTAGTTTTACAGGACTCAAACCTTCCAAAAAAATTAGCTTTCATCTTCTGAGTCTACAAAATATTTTCCCAAAAGTCTTAGTGATCATCAAGATGTTTTTGGGCAAAAGTGAGACGAGCCTTTGTGTTCTTTTGGCCAGCGGTTTCTCCTTGGACCTCTCCCATGGATGCCATTTTTGCTCAGTCTCTTTCTTATTGTTGAATCATGAACTCTGACCTTAACTGAGGCAAGTGAGGCTTGCAGTTCTTTAGACGTTGTTCTGGGTTCTTTTGTGACCTCCTGGATGAGTCATCGATGCGCTCATGGAGTAATATTGGTAGGCTGGCCACTCCTGAGAAGGTTCAGCACTGTTCCAAGTTTTCTCCATTTGTGGATAATGGCTCTCACCGTGGTTCACTGGAGTCTCAAAGCCTCAGAAATGACTATGTAACCCTTTCCACATTGATAGATTTCACTGACTTTGTTTCTCTTCTGTTCTTGAGTTTCTGTAGATCATGGCATGTGTTGCTTATTAAGGTATTTTCGCCTACGTCATTTCATCAGACAGGCTCTAAAAACAACAGTTGTTAAATGATCTAATCACACAGTGAGTTAGATATCCAAAATCCAAATCTAAATTTACCTTAAATGACTCCATACAGAATACAACCTGCTCTATATGAGACTCCATACAAATATGAAAAGGGCCAAATGTTAACACATTTTGTTCCAACAGTACAGCCTGTCTGCAAGTGAGGAGGCTTCTTTCATTTTACTTATGTGCTAAGGTTTCTGAGCACCATGCTTTTAGGTTAGTAAGGGTCAAGGACTGAAAATGTAAACCCCACTGAGTCACTGAATGTGGTACTGAGCTATAAAAAAAAAAGAAAAAAAAAAAAAGGTTAGTTCACTTGAGGGGATTTTTTAAGACCTGCAAGCAGTCTCCTGAAACATTTCTAAAGCCTTCAATTTCAGCACATTTCAAATGTTTTGAGATTTGGTTGAGAGCCAATAGATATTGTTTAACAGAGCGGCAAGGCTGAGAAAGCTAAGGGTGCTATAGAGGTAAGGAAGGGGGGGTTCTGATGGCAGGGTGATGGCATAACAGTCAGTGCAGCATATCTATCAGCACAGTGCCAAGATTGATGGCTTAAACTGCAGATATTATTACTGCTAATGATTCACCTCAAGTGGCCATTACTCTGCTACGATCCGTCTCCCTTGCTTGGAGTTTTTTCATGACAGTTGGGGAGCTAAAAAAGTAAAGCGAATTGAGACAGAGACAGACCAGGGAATAAGAGTGTGTGAGGATGTGTGAGGATATGCGAGACCATGAATATCCATTCAGTATCCTTTCACGTCGGCCCCTATCTGACCCGTCTGTGAAAATATCATCTCTATGTCCTCAGGTTTGGTTAACAATAGTGTCATAGCACGGCTGCTGCTGCAGTGGTTAAAGAGAATGTCAGTATCTGTTCACCAAATCAAGAGAGAGAAACTGTGTGTGTGAGACAAAATGAAGCTTTAAAAATGAGATTTATTACCAGCTGCTGTGACAAGGGAAGCTGTGAGAGCTGTGAGGTTATTATTCATTGCTTGTCTGGTACTACAGTTGGTAAGGTTGAGTTAGTATTGTTATTTTATCTGTTTGAACGATGAAGTCGCACAAATAGCCCGATAACACATAAAAACTGAATGCAAGCTGAAAGGGACAAGCTCAAACTTTGAGGAAGAACCACTGAACAGAAACAAGTTCTTTACTGTCACCATTTGGAAAACACTGTCTTACTTCATCAAATATGAGTTACTTTAACAATTTTAGGCAGCACTGAGCATCGTATCAGTAAGTGAATTGGCCTTCTTTAAGATATTTACTGGAAGTTCCCTTTTCCCTCCAAAAATAACTAAAGTTATCAGCACAATGTGCAGAAGACATTGTTACAACATTATGTCAAAACTGTCAGTGCACTGTGTTCAAGAGATATCAACTCAATTATAACTAGGACAAGGTGCTACTTTTGCGTACCACCAATTTGTAACAAGATGGTGAGTCTACGTAGCGTCCAGTCTACGCAAAGTCAGTATAAAATACTGATTAAGAGGTGAACAAAAGCAAAATTAATCTTCATGTTAAAAATGCTCAAACTAAACAGATTTAAAGAGGAAAAAAGATCCCGTTTTTGCTCACCATCAGAGTTTCCGATTGCAGCAGACATGGACAAATGCATCTCACCGCCCACTGGCATCACTTTAGTTGTTTTTATAGATTCAATAAAGGCCACCAGCAAGGATAAAGGGGGTAAAGGGATAACGTGTGGTTAAAGGTTTGGTGTTAAGTATATAGCCAATCAATTAAGGAGGTAGACATGGTCAAGACAACCTACTGAAGTTCAAACTGAGCATCAGAATGGAGAAATGTGATGTCCGGAGTGACCTACTAGACTGTACAGAGAATGGGTCAAAAAAGGAAAAAATATCCAATGAGTACCAGTTCTCTGTACAAAAATGTGTTGTTGATGCCAGAGGTCAAAGAAGAATGGCCAAACAGTTTCAAGCAGATAGGAAAACAACAGTAACGGAAGACGGTAACCCAAAAAAATAAAAAATTGCTTGTTACGGCCAAGGTATGCAAGAACATCTTTGAATGCACAACACATTGAAGCAGATGGGCAACAGCAACAGAAGCCCACACCAGGTGCTACTACTGTCGCCTAGGAACAGGAAACTGAAGCTACAATTCACACTGATTCAATAAAACTTGACAGTAGAAAAGTCGGATAACATTTCCTGGTCTGATTCTCAATTTGCTGCAACATTCCGGTGGTATGGTCAGAATTTAGCATAATCATCAAAGCATGGATTCATCCTGTTCTGTATCAATGAACAGGATGAATCGGGTGGTCGTGGTGGTGTAATGGTGTAGGGGATAACTCTTTATGTACAAAATGTGATTATTACAGTAAAATAGACATTTCAAAAATACAGAAAGGCTACACATAATGAAAGCTTTTTATAGTTACCTGGTAGCAGGAAGGGTGCTGACTCTGGTAAAAAACACTGAAGGTTCCACATCAACGTGGACGCCCAAAGACAGCTCCCTGTAGTAGCCCTCAACCTTGCCTGCTCCCCCAGAGTACTTGAAGTTCAGCACTGCCTCCAAAGTCTGCAAAAAAACAAAGGGGGGGGATGCAGATCAAGACAAACTAAAACAAGCAGGCACAGGTGTTGTGAAGTTACTCTGAACAGATGATTCATACACAACATGTCACATCCTAAAACTGAGAAGAGAAGGTGGTACAGTATGAGGGTGAAACGGCATGGATTTTCTGGCTGTGTGCCACTGTAATGGAGGGATTGGACACACAGAACTGCTCAAAGTTACTCTGTGTTGGGGAGAGAGGAAGGGGCACAGGATAAGCAGCCAAGTAGGCGAAGCATGGGGAAATTAAAAGTGGCAGTTTATGGTGAGGGAGCACTAGCTGACTCAGGCAATGGGGCTGAAACAGGGTAAAAAGACCATCCAAGGTCCTGCTTTTTTTCTTATTCAGCATATATCATCTCTCTGAAAATTGCTGATGGAGGCACTGGCTGTGCCTTTCCAGAAAAGAAGAAAAAAATCTCTGATTCCTTGATTATTTTCATTTTTTGTCTACTTTTGTGGGGGCTGAGAGCCAAAGTGTAATGATTCAGAGCCTGCTGGCTAGACGTCTGGCCTATTACACCCTAATGAACAAAGCAGAGCCCACTGAGCAATGAGAGATAACAACATTAAAGAGAATTATTATTATTGTAGATCCAGCAGCTTAATTCCAAACTTACACTTATCTGGAACAGTATGGGCTTCATTTCTCATTCTGATATATTTCCATGATCTACACACCTACAGTCTTCCTTATATATTATAATTCTATCTATGGCGCCGTGGACTCCCATGAAAACTATTTGTTAGCATGCTTGAAAGAGTGCCCTACAAGTGATGTAAACCTGCACCTAAGGTTGTCCTGTTATGTGGGCTATGAGACCAGCTATCAGCCACCTATGAAGTGTTGAGATCCCTTCCCATGGGATTCAACCCCCCACTCACACTCACATGATGGTGAGGTGGGGCAGTGTTTCACAAAGGATTCACACCTTGGCCCCTGTGACAGTAATGAACCAGGACTTCATTCCCACTTTGGCTTACGTGACCCTCAATGACTTATATGATTACAGTGTAGATCAATGACTCAAGACCACCTCCAAGGAGACAGCCCACTAGGAGTTAAATAACTGAAGGATTCCATCAGTTTTTAGAACTGAAGAAGCCTCTTGAGTGAGAGGTGAAATATCTTCACAGACCAAAAAGAGGACCAGTTGCTTTCATTTCAAGCACTTGAGACTACCGTGACCTGGATGGCTAAGAACCTACACAGACATATTGACTTTGGTGCTCATTTAACTGCAAAAAATCTAAATCTAAAGAGGACAACTAAAAACTTGAGAGACCCAGACTAGAAACAAGTATATTTATCCGTAAACGCAATAAGACACACCTGAGAAAAACACTCGACTAAACTAAACAAACTAAAAACTGGTTTGTTAGTTCTTCCCTCACTGCAGAACTCCTAAATAAGCTCATTCTTCCTAAACAGTGAGCCCTTGTACAGAGCCTTGTAACCTTATATGTTCAACAGAACATTTTAAAATGTTCTCACTGACAAATACCATAATGTGTGTGGATTGGATGCTTCAGGTTTTCACATCACAATTGTTGAAGTTGCATAAGGAATCAGAATTCACTTCAAAACTAGTTGTGATGTCTTAAAATACTCTTATAGATAAGCCTTCTTAATTCAGATTTAAGGCACCCATAGAGATGCTTCTCTCAAACAGCAGATGGGTGTTAAGCAGCTGTTTAGAATCAGACTGCACTTCCTGAGGTTTCTAAAGTGATGTCATGTGCACATTGCTTGAGATTTGGACATGATACAACCACCATTTGCTAAGGAAAAATTTGTACGCCCCAACTGGTTGGCAGTAGTTGCTGGCTCTCGCCGGGTAAAATCGCTTGGAAAGAAGGTGGTGCACCAAAAACCTCCTACAGATTGCTTTGTTTACTAACAGATTTCCATGGTTGCCTGTAGTTCTTCATGTTTGTCTGGAAACACTCACTAATTATTAGCCAAGCAGTAGTAAAACTTGAAAAAGTGCGACACAAACCAGAAATAGAAGAGGTTCGCCTTCAAAGTAAAAGTTGGGCCTCAGTGCTACAAGGAACATCTTTTACTTTGAAGGCACATGGTCTCCATTTGCAGTTTGTGCTGCACTTTTCACAGCTCTGAGAGTAGCTGCTCAGTGTTTTGTAGGCAAGTCAGTCACTTCCATGCAAACTATGAGCAACCAAAGCTATCACAAGGAGGTTTTTGAAACCAGTTAGGCGATACCTGTCACCAGGGAAAAATGGGGGTCACTGACTGGTCTCTAAGTGTATGTGACTGGGGCTTTAGCAAACATTTTCTCAGTGACTGCCACCAACCTCCAATAACCACTCACAACCGGTCGGCGAACACTCATATTTCCCTCAAGACTGGTGGTTGCCTGATGGTCGTGGACCAGTCCCTAAGCCTGTGTGACTGGGGCTTTATTTATTTGATCCTACATTGTCAGCATGACTGTCACATGTCCTAAATTAACAAGTTACTGTAAAGCAAAACCTCAATATCATAAAGCACAGAGAAGGGCAGTAATTCAGGCATACTGATTTTCTGGTTGTTGTACCATAACTTCTTATATTCATTATAAAACCAGCAAGTGCTTCTTTTTTTTGTCCTCTGTCCTCCTTTGTGTGTCCTGTGTTTGGGACGGAGATATTGGTAGCAGGTCCTTTGTGTCCTGTAGGTCAGGCTTGCTTAGCGACAGAGTTCAGAGATCTGGTCTACTGTTTACAAATCTGTGTCATCTTCCCCAAGCTGTCCCTGAGCAATTTTCCTGATGTGATGGGGAAAAGGTGTGTGCCATTATCATAGAAGGGTGTGCTTTAGGTGGGTGGTACGTCTCAAAGTAACATCCAGCTGATAACCAGCACTCAGGCGAGATGACGTTGATGAACGTCATTAATTTCACCTGTTAGTGGCAGATCAGTGTACTCAATAACAAACACTGGCCTTAATATCATTAGAATGTTCAGTTTTAAGAGGAAGACCGACCTCATGGTGGAATACTTAAATAAAATGTTTGCAAAAGCTGCAAATTAAAATTCTGATATCTTCTATAAATACTTTTGTCTCCTACTACTGCTGCCGAAGGGAAGCAGTCTGCTTTGGATCTGGAGGAAGAACAGCTGTCTGACAATGCCAGTAAGAGACAGACTAATGCTGTGCTGGCAGAAAGGGAACAGCATGGTGATATAAATCTCATTTAAACTGATGGACTAAAATCCCTCCCATCTCTTGAGTAGAGAAACTGACTGAAGACGGTTTCCATAAGAAATCCATATTTTCTCTATAACAAGGTGTTATTCATTTATCTTCCTCCAATAAAGACTAACTTTAACCTTCCAACACTATTACCTAAAGCTTTGTTTTGCCACAGAACATATTTGTTGTCTAAATTATTTTAAACACATCAAATAGCCATGACAACGCACTGGGACACATATTGCTTCACTGAAACAAACAACCACTGCTGCATAGCTCTATAGTGTATTGTGACATATTTGTTAATGGTGAGTATTTCTAACAGTGAGACATAAAAATACATGCAACAAATTTTTCCTCCAAGCTGATGAGTTGCTATGTTCCATAAGTGTCATCTTGTGACTGCCTGTGTGGTACTAATGGCTTCAACACAATCCTCTTGAGGATCAGCAATTGTCTCAGTGACACTATCAAACAGCGACTGTGTACTCCGATTCCCTTTCCAGCCGGGGGCCAACCTCTGAGCTCCGCGTTCATTCAATACTCTCTCGCTCTGCTGTTGGCCCTCTTAGGACCCCACGCCAATCAGACTGGGCTAAAAATATGTCCTTCTGTAATGAGTTGGCTGTGCTAGGAGTATGCCAGTAACACACTGCTTTAACAACACAACACAATGCCTGGCTGCACATATGCATTGAAACAACATGATTAGTGAGAATGCCCAGATTAAAGCAATGACTTGATTAAAGTGTTCACTGACAGCCAGAGGCTGCATTTGGTGTTTGCATCCAAGTTAATGTCTTGTAGTTTGCAGCCAATGAGAAAACAGGAAATAGTAAGACAAGAGGAAATAAATGAAAACGGGGCTAGTGTTGCTTCAGTCATTTTGGTGAATGATGTTTTGATCTTTTCACATGTGCAAGCTGCCAGTTCCACCAATCCTGGACTTCAGGATAACATAACAAATTTTAGACACAAATAATTATGTTATCCTGTTAAATCGGCACAGTCTTGAATGTTACAGATGGGCAGGACTGACAATATTATCTACCTAGGCTCCCACATTAACGTTGCCATTTTAGCCATAGCCACTAGCCCCTACCTTAAAGATGACTTAGCTTGACCTAACAAACAGATCATTTAACTGAAGTATTTAAAAGAGTTTAAAACGCACAAACTGCATGCAGCTGACTTACTACAACAACAATCTCTAGTGTGTGTGATCACTGTCCATCTAATAATGTAGGGCTGTGTGTGCTGTTGGGTTACAAAGACTGATTGGACAACTTGTTTTTCAGATTATCATCGAAATCTGTTAACAAGCAGAGGTCATCGTGGCCATGGGGAGAGCATTACAACACTCTAAAAAAAACTAAAAATGATTCTGATCCTACATTCTGAGTAGGAAGTGCAAACATGGGTAACACTTTTAATTCCAGTAATTTTGTAGGTTGAAATTACTGGGATCAGTCTGACCTCAAATACAAAGCGTGTTTACTTAACAGAGTTACTGATTTCATTTTAAATTTTAATAACAGAGATTGTGATAAAAGTGCAAACGGTCAGTTACTCACAGGGTTTTACAATTAGCACTGCATATTCACACTGCCTAAACACATTTATTGAAAAAAAGATGAATATATTTGATTAAAATATTACATAAAACATGCGAGAAGTGTTTTTTTAACTCTATATTTAGAGATTTTTAAAATCTGTACTAACTGCAAACTTTATTTATATTATGTAAAGTCTGCTGAGGGTAAAGAAAAAAGAAAGCAATGACATCATGACGACCAGCTTCCACTTTTGAGCTCTTGCCATGGAGGTGCTGCCACGTGTTGCCATCTTAGCTACACTAAGGTAAGTCTTGAGTATTTCTCACACCTTTTTGTTTAGTCCCTTGAATTAAAGCTTACAGATGTGATGGACAGAGGTAAAGTTGTGTCACTGTCCAAAGATTTATGGACCTGACTACCTGATACTAATGAGTCCATCTGAGGTATACTGAGGCCTTTACCCTGACCTTACTTATTGTGTCTGAAAGATGCGTTGCAGAGGGTTCAGTCTGTACAAAATAAAACACTATCAAAGGACAGAATTCTCAACGATAAGCACAGCCTGAGATATGTGGAAAATAATAAGGCCTCTTGGATTACTATCGGAATGATAACAGTAATGTGTAAAAACTACTCTAAACTAAACCTAAAGATCTTAACTTTAATAAGATTTGAAGAATATAAAAAAAGACCTTGAAGATCATTTTTGCTGATTATTCACTTCAAACCTTGGTGAGAGTGTAAGGAACTAACTGACATAGAAGTGATTCAGGACAACGGCTGGCAGTTAATATTATTGCTATCTACCCTGTGCTAAGCCATTCATAATTGCTCACTCTGCACCTATGACGTGTTGGCACATAATCCACACAGGTCAGTGGGCAGAGGACAATGCTTACTTCTGCACAAGCTTTACTCATTACTGTTCAAGAGCTTAATGTAAAAAAGCTACAAAACAGCAAATCTCTTAGACACAGTGTTGTGGTGCCACAGTAAGCTTTCACTTTTTCAGACATTATAGCTTTCTAGCAAATATGGTGTTTCTTTGCAGGTACATCTCTGCAAACTTTGTGCCTACTATGATGCAATAAACCAAATTAAAATTTCATAAAGCATTTGCAACCATTCCTGCATATTGTACTGATGTTTTTCTACATTCTTGATAATAACATCACCATAAAGCTTATTCTGTATTAATATAAATGTACTCCAAAAAAAAAAAAAAAAAACACCATTGGCTGGTGTCTTCACTGGCCTTTGTTTTATCTTTTAAAAACACTTAGTCATTGCAGACAGGACACACAAGGCAGATTGGCTTTACCTTGAATGCCATCACTCCACATTGCCGTTCTGTGTCACAATAAAACCCCAAAAGACCATACACCGAGTTCATCCACACAAATGCAGCATCTGTTTGACAATAGAGATGCACACTGAACATCACGCACAGCATTCACACTCCTACACATAATGGGTTAACAAAAAGGAGAAGACAAAAACAGAAGGCTTTTTGAATGCACTGGCACTGAGATAAAGACCCTGACACATCGTGCTGAGGAGATTATGGCATGACCACATGTCTCCTGACAGGAATACTGAAGAAGCATCACAATGCCTACGAGTGACAGGTAGACAGGGACAGAGGGCTCTCAAAAATGCACAAGCTTACGTGGTTTATCGACTACTGTTTGTTGGCAGAGGCAATGTTTTGGCGTTTCTTAGAGTACTTCAACATTTTAGGAAATTCACTTATAGGCTGTCTTACTCCAGAATCACATGAGAAAAATCAATATCAATTTAATCAGTGTGCATTCAGTACCAAGGCAGTTCCTTGACAGCATAGCTTAGCACACTGAAAGAACCTATGCAATGACCACTGAAGGCACAGGCATAGGCTATCAAATATATAAGTAATGTC
The DNA here is from genome assembly GCA_024447675.2 of Pterophyllum scalare. Lineage (NCBI taxonomy): Eukaryota > Metazoa > Chordata > Actinopteri > Cichliformes > Cichlidae > Pterophyllum > Pterophyllum scalare. The sequence goes on along the minus strand of JAMQGT020010242.1, from coordinate 146,817 downwards.
ATTTTTTTGTTCTGTGTTATTTTAATAAACAGTCAAAAGTAAAACTTGTGAAGATTTTTGTGAATAGTGGGCTTTTATATGTCACTTTTGCTTCTGTTTGCAATGAAAAAGCACAAAAAAGCAAAAGATGGCAAACCTCTTTGATACAGTAGCTACAAATTAACTTAAACACAACAACTTAAATAAGTAGAACGCTATATACAGTATATTGTCAAAAATATGTCCTCATCTGCCTTCACACACTTATGAACTTGAGTGGCATCCATTCTTAATCCATGATGTTGGCCCACCCTTTGCAGCTATAACAGCTTCAACTCTTCTGGGAAGGCTTTCCACAAGGTTTAGGAGTGTTTATGGGGATTTTTGACCATTCTTCCAGAAGCATATTTGTGAGGTCAGATACTGATGTTGGATGAGAAGGCCTGGCTCGCAGTCTCCACTCTAATTCATCCCAAAGGTGTTCGATTGGGTTGAGGTCAGGACTCTGTGCAGGTCAGTCAAGTTCTTCCACACCAAACTCACTCATCCGTGTCTTTATGGACCTGCTTTGTGCACTGGTGTGCAGTCATGTTGGAACAGGAAGGAGCCATCGAAAAAATGTTCCCACAGAGTTGGGAGCATGAAATAGTCCAAAATGTCTTGGTATGCTGAAGCATTAAGAGTTCCTTTCGCTGGAACTAAGGGGCCAAGACCAGCTCCTGAAAAACAGCCCCACACCATCATCCCCCCTCCACCAAACTTTATGCTTGGCACAATGCAGTCAGATACCATTCTCCTGGCAACCACCAAACCCAGACTCATCCATCGGATTAGATGGACAAGTGTGATTAGTCACTCCAGAGAACACATCAACACTGCTCCTAGAGTCCAGTGGTGGCGTGCTTTATACCACTGCATCTGACCCTTTGCACTGGTGATGTAAGGCTTGGATGCAGCTGCTCAGCCATGGAAACCGACCCATTCTTTCACAAATGTTTGTAGAAGCAGTGTGCATGCCTAGGTGCTTGGTTTTATACACCTGTGGCCATGGAAGTGACTGGAACACCTGAATTCAATAATTTGGATGGGTGAGTGAATACTTTTGGCAATATACATAGTATAGCTCAATTAAATAAAATACAGTGTGAACAAATAAATATCTTACGAAGGTAAAAAACCAAAGTGAAATCAAAATAAACACAATATAGTCAAGTAAGTAAACATTTAAAATAAAAATATTAGCTTGTACTATAAATAAACACAGTCAGTAAAAAAAGTAAAAAAAACAGTATCCAATGTCATGAAGGTGACTTAGTGTATAGAGTGTAAGGTAAAGTAGGGCTGCAATAAAATAAAATTACATGAGAAAAGAGATGAGTGTCTGCGAGACAGATGTGTTGCACTGTAGAGAGATACAGTAGTGGGTATGCAAGACTTCCTGTATGTGTCCTTGTGGCAGTGGAGCTGAATCGGTCTGTTAGAGAAACTGCCACTGCCTGTCTGGTAAGTGTTGTAGAAGGTGGTCAGGATTATCCAAGATGGATAACAGTTTGCTCAGTGACCTCCTCTCCCCACAGCTTCAAATGTTTACAGTTTGCAGCCAATCACAGAGCCAGCCTTCATGATCGGCTTGCTTCAGTCTGTTGGTTTCACCAAGAAAGATGCTGCTCCTTCCGAGGACCACAGCAAATTACACTTTGCTCACCACAACAGACTGATGCAAAATCTCCATCACTTTGCTGCACACATCGAAGGATCTCAGATTCCTTAAGAAAGAAGGCCTACTCATCCCTTTCTTGTATACAGCCCCTATGTTGGTCTTCCAGTTCAGCCTATTGCCGATGTGGACGCCCAGGTACAGAGTCCATGTAGCTGCCCTCTTCCTTCTACAGTCACCATGACACTGATCTTATTCACATTCAGAAACCGATTGTTTCTCCCAAACCATGACAACAAGTCATCCACGACCTCTGTACTCCTCCTCCTGCCCATTGCATACATCCAACCACTACAGAATCATCAGAGGATTTCTATAGGTGGCATGACCCAGAGTTGTATTCAAAGTTTGAGGTGTACAAGGCAAACAGGATTGGAGTCAGCACAGTCCCTTGTGAAGCTCCTGTATTATACCACACCACTGTCCGGTCGCACATACTGCAACCTGTCAGGCAGTCAGTAAGCCATGAGATGGTGGACATGTTTACTAACATTTCTTACAGCTTCTCCTTCAGTAGCAGCAGCTGGATTATGTGGAATGTACTTGAGAAATCAAAGAATCTCTTTCTAATGTACAGTCACTTCTGTCCAGACGGTAAGCTCTCTGCAGCCTATTGATGATTAAGTCAACCACACCACTGACCTGGTTGATATGCAAACTGCAGAGAATCCAAAGACGATTTCACCTGGAGTGTCAGGTGAAACCAAGACTTAGTCTTTTCAACATCTTCATCACACGTGATGTGAGACCAACTGGTGTACAGTCTTTAAGGAACAACTTCTTCCACATCACAGGTACTTCAGACTCAGTTTGTAACTAACTCAGGATCACAGACAGTAGCCAACAAATAACAAAAAGTATAACTCAAAAACATATTTTTTCAAACAGGTGCACTGGATTTTTCTGATGACCTATTAATAGGTAACAGAGCAATTCATGCCCACTGTTCTTTTAAAGCAGATAGGAAGAGGCTGGTACGGTACTTTCGGCTGCTCCATTATTTCTCGACAGCTTGTCACAGTAGATGGATCTGCATGTTTTGCTTAGCTACAGCCTTAATTTGCATGTCTTTTTTTTGTTAATTTATCTTTAAGCTCAGGTCTACTGGGTCAAGGTTGCAAAACAACAAATGCTTCAAAACAGAATGAATCTTTGCACTTGTGCAGGCTCTATCTTCCAGTCTGACATTGTCTGATTTCTTTTTTACAGTGTGGGAGTGAGGAACCAAACACTAATCTAATGGTAGTAATTGCAAAGACACACAGAGAAAAGAATTTTACCACACTGCTTCCAGTGTGAAAACCTCTGGTACCTTCCTGTAGATAGCCAAATTGGAAATGGCATAAATGGAAGATACACTTACACCAATTTCTGTGTTTCAAAACATTTTTTTCCAACCTTGATCTGAAAAAAGGTGGTGAATAACATGTTCCACTCCCTACACACATTTGTTTCTGTTTTTATTATCTGCTCATGTACTCCATGTCTTTTTTTTTCCGGATTTTCCAACATAACAGGGACAGGTTGCTAAATATAGGGCTGACGCAGGGTCATGGTGTACTTTGACAATGAGATGAAATTGAAGTCTGTGTGCCTAATTGTCCTTTAAATGAGGCTTGACCCCTGCTTTGGTTGCATCTGCCTAGAGGCAGGGAACTGCGCCATTGGCCAGGAGAGCTATTCAAGCTGCCTGTTGGCTTCAGCTTCGGCAGGAAACTGAGAAATCACCTGAGGGCATTGGGATGCAGTATGTTCATTTGGAAAGATGCGAGAACTGCCTCTCATATCCATTCCTGTGTGTCAATCACTGAGCCAATCAGCTGGGCACCCCAGGGTGAAGAACTTACAGAAAAATAGTGAGGAGTTAAACAGCAGTCTGAAGAAAGCTGAAGTGAAATCAAATACTGGACAGGACTAAGTTGCCAAATGCCCCACAGATACTTGGAAACTGATGCCAAGTACTCATTACTGAAGACATCATATGATGTCTTCAAACTTGATGCAACATGCTGGCAACAATATGAGCAAGTAAGTTAGACTGCAAAGCCTTTTATTTAAAAAGTTAATCATTAAGTCAACCATTCTTTGGTTCTATGTGTCTGAATTTTAGCCATACAAGAGGCACTATCAACATATTTGTGGTCTTGACACAGCTTGAAATTATGATGTTTCTGCTGAGCTTGTTGGCAACAGATTCAGAAGAGGGCAGGGGGACTGATAAGAGTGAGTATGTTTTCTATGGGCCCAATGGTGTAATGACTTTGTAATAATCGCTAGATGATGAGGAGCGAGGGCGCTGTGAACAAGTCTGTTGATCTGACAGCCGATGGGGGATAGAGCATCTAAAACTGCTCGGTAACAACCAGGCTGCATGCAGACAAAAATAGCTGGCATTGCTGACAGGGAAAAGAACGAAGGTTTTATTTATTTATATATATTTTTTGGTAAGAGAGACGACCCAGTGATGCACACAAGTTACCATAGCATGGTATAATCACTTTACGAGCTCCAAAACCTCCCAAAAAACCTCAACAGCCTATGTAGAAGAGTCCAGAGCAGATCCATTTAATGATGGTCCTGACATTTCTGCCCACAGCGTTTATAATGTCACGCTCTGCACCCCTCACAGTTAGGGTTTGCCTCTGATGTGGCAATTAGGATGGGAGACATTTTAAAGAGTGGGTGAGCAGCCTTCCCAACTATGAGGAATCTGTGATGAAGGGGGTTGCGAGATGTCAAGCTCAAGCTATTATAGGAGATGGAGGTTTGCGGAAATACTGCCACAAAATGTGAAAGGCACTGTACGACACTAATTCCCTCCAGCAACTGCATCATTCAGGTAATGTGATTGTTAGTGTGACATGTAGTCAGAAAAAAGTAGCAGCATAAGGCCGTAGTGATGCTAATAATCGTGTTTACATTGAGATAACTGCCATTAAGCTGATATTAAGTTGTAATCACATTATTATACAAGTCACCATCATCTACTGTAGGTCTCAAACGATACATCCTGAATGTTGAAACGATAAATAACACAATCATTATTTGATTCCTATTGCTATTGATATCCTGGTTTCACAATCTTCTTTATATTTTCACTCATCATATTTACACAACTGGCATAAAGCTGATGCTGGTTGTGTATGTCACACAGTATTCTTCTTCCAGGGGTCTGGATAAAAGGGGCCTGAGGTATCAATGCCCACCCTCAAATTTTATTGCAACCATCTTTGGAAATGATTGGGGGAACAAGAAGGGCCAGCTGCCCCTTTCTTCTCAACGTAACAATACTGCTCAAAAAAATTAAAAGAACACTTTTTAATCAGAGTATAGCATCAAGTCAAGTCAAGTAAACTTCTAGCATATTGATCTGCTCAGGTAAGTAGCAGAGGGGGTTGTTAATCAGTTTCAGCTGCTCTGGTGTTAATGAAATTAACACCAGGTGCACTAAGAGGGACAAAAATGAGACACCCCCCACAATAGGAGTGCTTTTACATGTGGAGGCTACTAAAATAATTTTTCCCTCCTCATATTTTCTGCTTTTTCACTAGTTTACTGTCAGACCCCAGTGCTACCCCTCAGCCTACTGGCAGCAGACTTTTTAGGTGGCACAAATCCCCTGGAAGTTCTAAAACACAAAATTACAGGTCTCAGTAGATCTTAATTGGGTGCATATGAGCCTTAGTGCCTTTATAAGTAAGAATCAGGAATAAGAAATGCTAAAACCATAATAAATATGAACCACTGAGAATACTGTTGCTTTCTGTGATTGGCATTATTATGGTAAGAACTAACTCATCCAAGAGTTTTAGTATAGAATCTATGATATGAATTTGAACATCCTAGTGTTAATCAGAGTTTTTAAGGTGATTCGGTGGAAAAAATGTAAATTACTGTAAAATATTTAATTAACTTATCAGATTTTTATTTCTTGATTTATTGCTGAGTGCTGATATAATTCAAATATGTTAAAATATAGTGTGTACAACCATTTATTTATTACACCATACAGTAGTACAAACACGTTGGCTGGCCACAGCTGTTGTGGAGTATAATCTATAATTTAAATGTTTTTTTTATCTCTCTTGGAAGACTAAAACATGTTTGTTCTATAGTAGCCATTGTAGCTAGGATTATACATTTGAATTGCGAGGGGTAAAATAACAGATGATTGTAAACTGAAAACTTCTAGCGGTGAAAATTTTACACACTGTAACTTTAAGGGTTATCCGTTTTCTTAATTGATGACTGTATTATGCACAGACCGCACCCAATTAGTTTGTACCAGGTTAATGGAGCAATGTAATTCCAATGTAAATTTCTCCAAAATTACTCAAAAATATACTGCATTAATATTGTGCTGTTTTCACTTTTATTAAATATTTTCAAGCATGTAGACATATAATTTATAAAACAAAATAAATAAAATAAAACAAACAAATCTATGAAGCAGATTAAATTATAATGCTTTCAATTCTTTTAATTATGTAATCTTACCATTCAGAACCACATTCAACATTTTCATTCAACTTTCTTTTTTTTTTTTATTATTAAGTGCTTTCCATCATAGCCTCTAATTTGACATGTTAAAATGGGTTTCCCCATAGCAGATTCGCTAACAAAATAGCACCAGACACACCAGCCTGGTTATGATTCATTATTCTAACCCGTTTCAGTTTCTGCAGTGCAAAACCTACACGAGCGCTGAGGTGGTGACAGCCTCAGGAGGGACATACAGTCCACACAAGTCCACTGAAAATCAGAAGCCAATTAAAGCTTCTCTCCCCTCTTGAGCTTGCTGAAGCCCTTCAGGACTGTCCCTTCTCACAAATCCTCTCTCGCTTTGCATGCTCATCCAACAACACTGGGTTACCAGGGAAACAGCTGCGTGCAGCTTGTGCAAATATTTAAAACCACAGCTGCCTGACTGGTTACAGCAGTAGAGTCATCATGATACTACGATACTGGAGCCGAACAATGTACCTTCTTAATGCTACTGTGCAACTTCTGTATATACCCTTCAAATGTTAGTCTCCTATCTAATTTTAGTGGTTGTCAAATGCTTCATGTACCACAGATATACACTTGTTCTTAAACAAAATGTAATGTCAGGAAATCTGAACACCCTAATAAAAGTTCATATTTACAACTCCTTAATTAATAATGAAAGCTGATGAAGTCAAGACATTTGCTACATATATACATTTATCTGCAACAAGGTGTAACAATCACATGTCTAAAGGAACTTTTCTCTAATCCTCCTTATTTTGAGCTCTGCAATGTATCATATTTACAGCGTTGCCAACTTGCCAACTTTGTTGCAGTATTTAGTGAGTTTTCAGAACCCTCTTGTGACTTTTTAATCAAAAAAGTGACTAGCGACAAATGCAGCGACTTTTTATGGTGTTACTGGAGACTTTGAGACTGCACCTGAAAGCACTGATCATTCTGCAGTTACTGTCCTCAACGAGCAGCGGGTGCTGCTGTGAGCTCCTCCCCCGTCCCAAAGCACTGGCAGGCAGTTAGTCTCTCAGTTGTTTCGCGCAGCAATACCCACTGCAGTCAGAGCAGAGAGGAGACCCACACACTCTACTCTGCGTCCACAGTGCAAATGAATCACACATGCCCAAAGCAGCCGCTGATCCCGCCCTGGCTTACAGAGCAGGATGAAAATGTACATGTTCCTTCACTGTCGCACTAAAATAAATCACTGCATTTGACTCACACAGCCTCAGTCACTTATTGTATTCACCTCTTTCACTGTGTGTGCCTCTCTGCGATATAAGCTAAACATTTAGCTAGCTCATCATGTCGAAGTCTAAACTTTACAGTCAAAAATACAGAAAGGAGTGGGAATCAAACACTGAATTCAAAGACTGGTCGAAGCCATTTATTGGGGATGATACACTGCCATATTGCCTGTATTCTAAGGCTGATTTCTGACATTGTCACGAAAACTTAGTGATATTAAAAAAACAAACAAAAAAAACACATGACAACTTAAAAACATATTCAAAAGGCCAAGCCTTATAACAGTTTCACCCAAAGCAAGCTTCCACTAATGATAAAAAAAAAAATCAACTGCAAAAAAGGCTGAAGCCACCACGGCATTATCTATGGCTCATCACTGCTGCATGCTGCATGTGATCACATTGGGGAAGCATGTAAAACTGCTTTTTCCAGACTCCACTGCTGCTACTCACCTCAAAATGCACAGGAAAAATTAATGGTGTTCTAGCACCATACCAGAGGTGCCCAGAGTGTCAGCCTACTCCTCTATGAGTCCACATTACAACTACATGCAAAGGACCAATTATGCAAATTAGGTGATGACGTCATATACTGACTTCTAGCTTGGGCAGACTTGGGCAGCACCCTTTAACAGACTGGGTAAAATACGTAAGCATAATGTTGTAACATGCATAGCAAAAGATGCTAAGAGTCCGATTGTTAATGAAACTATGATCTTCCCGAGCCTAACCAATGAGTTAACCAATGAGTTTTGGTGAAGTCTTTATCTGGTACTTATAGTGCTCTCAAGTGATCAAACTCCACTCGCAGGGACTTAATTTAGACAGTAAACTAATCCTTAGCTATTGTTAACAGTGTTTTTGCACTTACTCATTCAATGCAAACCACAGGAAGTACTTTCTGTGAATTCTCATGATAAAAGGACCATTTCATCCAGAGTAATTTGATTTCTTGTCTAAGTGTTGACTAATTCGCTTACATACTGTTCAATCTGATTAGAGGGTGTGAGTCATGTAAGGAAAGGAAAGAGGATGAACAGCAGCATTGTATTTTGTCAGGGATAGAGTTGCATCTGTAAGAGATACAGGCTTTCAAGTGCACACGCAGAGTTTTCTCTGTTCATGTGTGATCAGAGGTAAACAGAGGGCCCACGGGTGCCTCAGACACCAAACGGCTGTACCTTTATGTAACCCTGTGGTCCAGTACAGGTGTCACACCATTTACCAGCTGGAGTGACTACAGGAAGAAGCCTCTCAACACCCTTTGGACCCCACTGCAGTTCTTATACATCAGCAGCAACCAGTCAACTACAAAGACGTGAAATGTGCTTTGAAGATAGAGCCGAGAGCACCAAAGCCCGAAAAAAAATAAAAAATAAAATGCATGCCGGTGCATGAGCAAACACACCCACACACACACACAGCACATGCAAACTCTTGCAAACACACCACACCTAAATATAAAAAATGAACAATTCCTTTCCAACAAAGACCTGCCAAAAGAAAAGTAGATGTGCTGAATGGCGGTTCACGCTGCTATACAAACATCCTGTCGAGGGTGACTTTGGTATAGCCAAAGGTGATCTGATTGACACCAGTTCAGTCATTGAGCACAGGCAGCATATGGAGCCACGCTTGGCCTGCCTCACTGGATTTCACACATGGATTCAAGTCCAGCAAGCATGATGAAATGCTTGATTCTCTACTAATTTCACCCCCTAGGCTTGCATACACCAGCAATTTCACACACATGAACACACACAGAGAGAAGCCAACAAACAAAACTTCACCATGACCTTCTTGGGGGCTTATTGGCGCTGAATTTTGCACGGAGCCTCCTTTACTTGATCACAGCAGGTCGTGCTGTCTTTGATATTTTTGGACTTGTTACTCCTACTTGTTACTTTAGCTCACTTTTAACTGATAACCTGTCAATTAAACATTAACTTAAAAGCACGTTTCCATCTATGGAGTACATTGTGACCTGGAAGTGACCACTGTCATTTATCATTTATGATAAATGACATAAATGATAAATTTATGTCAAAAGTCAGGTTAAATGAAGGACAGCTAACACACTTCACTCACATATACTGCAAACTCAAACTACGGTGAACATGTATGTCCTGTGCTCCTCATGCACTCACTGTTAATTTGTGGTGTCTCCGCTGGCTCCCCTGGGGCAGTCATGTTACTGTAGCAAACGGCATCGCTTTGATACACCATTTTAACAAACATCATGTTTGCTTCAAGGTACTTTCATACATTTCACTGACCTTTAACGTATCAAGAAGGTTCTAGGTTTGACTCTGGGTTCTCAATGTGTTCCAGTGGTGCCGTATTAAAAAAAAAAGAAGTGGTGCCAGGCACAACAAACCCCGCCCCCAGCAGACATTTTACCTGATTTGAATGTGTCTGTCTCACAAACACATCACTCTCCAAACACTAAATCACAAAAATAACAGGTCTTATTGTCCACACCCATAATTTTACAAGGTTGAGGTAAAATAATTTCAATTTTACAGCCATTCATTAGTGTCGACTCTTATTATGACAAAATACGTGGACAGATGAGAAGAAAGTGGAGATGTCTGACCATAACTGGCCACAGTGAAAATCAAACAGCATATCAGCACAAAGATCTCCAACTACCAAGCACGGTGGTGGAGGGGTGATGATTTGGGCTTGTTTTGCAGCCACAGGACCTGGGCACCTTGCAGTCACTGAGACGACCCTGAACTACTCTGCATTCCAGTGTATTTCAGAGTCAAATGTGAGGCCATCTGTAGCAAGAGTGGGCCAAAATTCCTCCAGAAAAAGTGACAGGGAAAACAGCTACTTCAAGTTATTGCTGCTACAGGTGGTTCTACAAGCTACTGAGTCATGGGGTGCTTTTCACAGGACCGCATGAAGTCCAGTAAAAACTTTCTTTTTCACACAACTGCAGCTATCAGGCCACATTCTGGTCTGATAATTATACACAAAAATATTTCTCAACTTGAAATAAATCAGTCAACCAATGTATCTGGCATGACTGCAACAAAAAAGTTGCCAAACATGAAATCTCAAAATGCTCGCTGTGTTCTGACAGTACTCGCAATAAATACATAAATACATAAATAAATAAATACATTCAAACAATTTGGCCCAGATGTTACTTTTCATTCTACAAATATTCTACAATATTTCACATTTGAGAAATATTCACCATTTTCATTCTATCTGCACATCTTTCTTTGCCCTCATTTTAAATATGACAGACAACACATTTAAAAAAATATATATATATGTGAACTATAACATGTAGATGGTAATTCAAATGGGAAAGTTTAAATCTCAGTACTTTTTTGAATAAAAATAAATCCCTCTTTGTGAAATCTGAAGAGGTATGGGGCAAACCAGTCGACCAACTGTTGCTCTACTAATAAAAAGCTGCCTGGGAGCTCAGACAGAGTTATGCATTTTACATGAGTGGTAATTAGAAAGAGGAATACAAAACTCAGATGTCCCTGGGGAACATGTCTTAATGGACCAGATCATTTGGCCATCAGTCAGAGACAGGAGGCCCCAAATCACAGCGTTAGCACTAACATGGCAGTGACAGGCCATCAGGGAAAAGATGAATGACGCTGACTTGTCTTCCTCAGTGCATTCATATACGAGCACATCCAGGATGCAGGAGCAAAATACCAAATAAGATGACTTATGTTTCAGTCTGCCAGGATGTGGTGCTCCCTTTGCATGTTGCAACTAGGGTCAGCCTGTTGCTTCAGATTTCCTCTAAAGTGGCAGGCTGACTTTCTGCTAAACAGTAAGGTGGCCTTCCAGGCTTGATGACTCTCAGAGGAAATCAAGCACTTGCTTAAACAATTTGCTTAAATATCAATGATTCTCACTTGGGCAAATCTCAAAGGTTTAATTTGAGGAGTCGTGCATGCACAGAAGCAAACCTAAATAGGAAATGCTAAATGCAAAGCAAAATTTATTTATTTTTTTGTATTTTACCAAGAGGAAATGCAGTAAATTATACAGTGTATCATTACATCTGGGCTCATCAATCGACTGTCTGGAGCATGAAAGAGCCTTACTACATTTCTGTAGCAAACAGAGAAACAGATGGAACAAAAAGAAAAGAAGAAGAAATCTGTAAATCTCTGAAGGTTTTCACACATATATATTGGTGACACATCCCCCACCCCTAACACCATCTATGTTCCTAGTTCTCCTCACTTGTGTTTCCCCCACACCAACGCTCACAGAGGCACGAAGGATGTGCTTGCTGCAGCCTCGAGACAACACGCAGGTATATACTGATAAATTAGGGAAGGTGAAGGTGTTTGGGGTACAGCTGTGGTTTGTAGCTATGATTTCAAACCACAATCAGTGATGACTGTGTAGTGCAAACAGGTAAATAAAGTACAAGGGAAAAACTGGCTTGCCGGAACAAAAATGTTGGCAAACATCCAGTGGCACTGTGCAGCGAGTGGGTTTTCTGTGTACTTATAGCTCACAATGATGATGATGCCTTTTGGTTAGTTGTAATTGTCTTATATTCCCTCATCTTTCAAGCTAGTTAGAAATCTAATCAGGACCTGATGTGAAAATCTAAAACCAGGCAATTGCAGTGTATACTATGCTATCACCTAAAACCCCCATCAATAATAGGGGAGATGGGATATTTAGTCATGATGTTAGTAAGCAGTATTGAGGGCCATGCTGCCCCCCCAAAAGGAGGTGGTCTGAAATCAAAGCAGCTCTGTACTGAGGTGGCCCTGCTGATACTGTGAAAATTTTGGGTATAGTTATAGGTGTGTACTTGGGAGGTGTTAGATTCTTCAGCATGCTGACATCATCATCAAAAAGCAGTCAAAACCGAGATGTCTGTGTACACTGGAAACCTAATCATATTGTTGCTTTTTATTGCTTGAACTATTGCTTTTATCTCAACCTGTGTCTCCATGAAGTAAGCTGAATAAGACTCTAGCACAACACTATTGACTTGTTTACAGCCAAAGTTAGCTTCAATATCAATTTAGAGTTTTCTCTCATATTGACAGTGTGGAGTCCTGGAAGTGAAGAACAATGTAACAATTTATTGAAATGTGTAAACACACATGGAAAGTAAGAGATTTTTAAGATGCCTATTAATGGTTAAAAAAAGAAAAAAAGCCACATTTAATAAGGTTATGCAAGTGTTGTATAACCATCATAAGCATGTTTTTTAGTTTATAAAACAATAATAAGCACATGAGAAAACTCAAGTTTATAGCTTATTTAGGAATGTTAAAAAAAAGCCTTGAGTCTGTTACAACTGTTTATATTAGCATTACAAACAGGAGTTCAGCTTATTATATCACTGTTAAAACTATACAATGAAGTATTATAAGACAAACACATGTATATGGTATTATTTAGTAGTCAACTATGAACATAATACCTCACTCGGCTTTTTTTTTTTGCAGCTTTTTTGAACCCTTTTTATTAATAAGCACCTTATTTCCTGTTAAATGCTTATTATAGTATCTTAACATAAATCATGCCCACGCCACGAGCAATACTGAAGACTCCATACTATCATCATATCAAGCGAAAAATATGAATTCTCAACCAAATAAAACAACTCCTGAATTCTAACAAAGCAACGGCCGATTCCACTTTTACTTGGCGTCTCATCTGTAGTGGAATCCAAAAACTAATTGGGTGATGTGCAATGATGAACTCAGACATGACAGAGTTCAGTCTTTCATGTGGACAAAATGGTATTTGCATTGACAAACTACACAGCTGATGCAATGACTCAAATAATAGCTTGAAATAAAAAAGCAAAACAAAACATATTTTTTTGGAAAGACAACAGTCGTTTCAGATTTAATTCCTAGGTGTCGAGACTGGCTTCAGAGCCAGGCTCTGTTCAAGAGTGATTGTCTATTCAATAACACTGCCTCCAGTTTTAACTGTGCAGATGGTTATATTATTTGATTTTTTTTAAATCAGTTTTCTATAAATGTTGTCTTCACATCATCCAAAGCTGAAAACAAAGCTGAAAAAAGAAATTATACCTAAACACATGCAGAGCTTCCCCTGAGTTTTTTTCAACTGAGCAGCATAGTTTAATATGAGGAGTTCTCTAATACCTGAGTTCTAAGGTAAGCAAAGGTTGTGGGACATACCCCCATAAATTTATCACTTGTCACTCTAGATGTTCATAGCTTAAAAAAACAAGAGAGCGAGAGAGAGAAATGGCCAGGGACGAAGCTGCGTTCAACTTTAAATGTTTAATTTATTCTAAGGCTAAATCTTCAGCATTCTATAGCTAAATCATCACAGTATTTAAAAAAAATAAAAAATCACTACCCAAAGCAGCATAAAACTGAACATAAAGTTGGTTGTGGATCTGTGGGTAACCCAAAGGGGAGAGAAAAGAAAGAACATTTTTAATCCTGCGCCAAGGAAAAGAAAATCATTCGGTTGTTCAGCTGGAGTTTCACACTTGGGCAGACAACTGTGGCAGTTATAAATATCTATATCACGAGCCAGGATTCGTATATGTGAAGAGAGCTGAACTGCCATCGGCAGGGCTGAGCTTCTAAAAATAGCACAGAGGCTGGCTGGCAGGCAAAGAGCCGACTCTGACTGTTTCCACTGGATTTGATTAGCCCTGAACAAGCTCTGCCCATCCACCCCCAACAACTCCCCAACTACACTTACCCAACACTGTGTGTGTGTGTGTGTGTGTGTGTGTGTGTGTGTGTGTGTGTGTGTGTTGGACAGCATTTCTTGTCCGAAGGCTCAGCTCTTTCTCAGTGCACACAGCCGCAGGCACACTGTCTTACTGTTTCAAAAATGCTTACATTGCCTTTTCTGAAGCGCGATTCAATTTTCTTGTTGCCGGCATGTTTAAGATTAATATCTTGGCATAGGACAGGTTTTTGAGCGCGTCCACTAAATCCTTCCTGAAGAGATGCTGAATGTGGAGCTGCTAAAGTCCTAATGAGAGCTGAAACAGTTTCCAATTTTAAAATTTAAACTAAACTAATTATTATTAATTAATTATTTTGACATTAATGGATGTGTAATAATTTAGATTTGTGTTAATATGGTGTGTCAAACAGCAACCATGTCAACATGAATTTCATTAAGTGGCAGATTAACCCACAGTGAGGGAAATCTGAGCAGGTTGTTGGCAAAGTTTGTCTAGTTTAGGTCACTTCCACTGATGTCCCTGAATCTAATGAAGCCACCTTAAGGCCTTGAATCGGTGGACACTTCCACTGAAAGCTGATGAAAACCATTTTTTAGTCATAGCTGGAGGACCAGCTGTCATCACCAGGTATGATCCTTCAAACAACAGTTGTCACTCTTCACAACGTTGAGGATCACGGTTGAATTGCGGAGTGGACCAGAATGAGACTTCAGGGAGCAGCAGTGCACAAGAATGTGACCTTTAAGGGAAAATGGGCCAAATTAAGGTCAGGTAGTGTTTTGGATCTTCATGTGCTAGGACATTTGGATTGCACCTGATATGTTGTACAGTCACTTGTCATGTTACACAGCTCAAATAATTTATATTGCTGCAGTTCAGGAATAGGTAAAGGTTTCACGTTTTGTTTTTAAGCATTTCAGAGGTGTTGATTCAACTGAATATTTCTTCACATTATTACTGAAATGCAATACTATACTACTACTCAGGCAGACCTCAGAAAGAGGTAGAGGAGGGATCAAGGATACTTTATAAACCAACACAGTAAAATTGTTGAACAGACAGTCATACATAGATTGTATTTACTTATTTTAGAGAATAGAAAAAGCTCTGAGCATCAAATCCACTTTGAGAGCCACTGTCAGAGACATCACTGCAGAATCCACTGCAGTGATATCTTACAAATGACCACCTGCAATGAGACTATTTCATTTCATATTTGGCTGGGTTAACAGGAGCAAGTCACATTGAAAATTGTGCACTCTAAGACCCCTGATGCTGGCAGGAGGAAGCCCAGTAAAAGCTCTCTCTCCCTCAGAATGGTTGACTCAGAGGAACACATACATCTGCACTCCACCCGCAATCTCTATACTCCAATAATGTGGCATTATGAACAGGAGAGCAAAATTGCACCGGATGCAGCTTCACAGCACGCTGGACATTTGGTGTTTCGAAGATAATCGCTGAACGTGTCTGAGGAGCCGGCCTATTTCTGTATCACAGCTTCCCCTCGAAATGCCCCTGATGGCATCGAGTGAGCACTGAAGAAAGGTTCACAGGAGGGCTAAGTGAATGAGCAGGAGTGCACACCAGCCAGCATTACAGTGAGTCACTGTTACTGTCACTCAAGTCAGCCTACACCTGAACCCCCAGGTGAAAAAGTTGGGGGTCCACATCCCCAGAAAACTCTGTAGCTGCTCCTGCTCTGGGTAGAGACAAGCACAGCAGAAGTACTGGCAGAAATAATCAAATATAACTGAGCTTCAGGAGGTGACGCACTCCCACTGAGGACAGACAGGTGGAATGAGACATAAAGCTGTGGTGATGAGGTGAGGGGAGTAATTGACAGTGTCAAAGAAACCAAGTTGTGGACATGCCCTCGCTCTCATAGGAGATGAGTCATTGAAAATTTGAAGACGATCAGGAAAAAACAGTATATCTGAGCAGCCAGATCTCCTTCACCTCCATTCCACCCTGAATCCAGCATACACACATTTTTTAAGCCCACAGACATTTGCAGTTTGGTGGGAGGATTGAAAAGCAGGTGTTAAGACTCAGCGATGGAAGGTCAGTGAGATAAAGATGTTGACTCCGCCTGTGCTGATTACTGATCAGTCATGATTGATTGCACTTGCTCACACCAGTGCCAAAGAACACATTGGCCATATTTAGAAAACATTAAAAAATACAATTTATTGAAGAAAACATGTAGAAACATATGCCCATCAATTAATAGTAGACACATTTGGTATAGGTGCTAAAAAAAAAAAAAATCACACTTCATTGGCCCAGTGAAAAGAGAGATATGCAGAGAACAGGGTGTTGTACTGCCAACCAGTTTGGCTAGAAGGTTTTCAATTTCCGGTGCATCTGTCCATCCATCCCCCTGGCCAAAAACTGTTATTATCAGCTAATACAAATTCTCTCTTAACCGATCATGCACACACAATGACAAATTAAGGCCTGTATAATACTAGCAGGATGCTAAAAGGCACTAACACATGCAGACATAGCTCAAAGAAAAAAACTAATTCACAAAAGTATAAGCACTTACTGAAAAAGGAAGATCAGCTGGTTAAAAACACCATCTCAGGACAATGGTACCATTAAAAGGTTCCATATTATAAACAAATTTTCATCACTGGGTTTCTGAATTAATGTGGGCTGCTACTATGTCTACCAATATAGAAAGAGAAAACAAATAAAGACATATGGAAGAAAGCGCTGCTGGCACTCATGCCAAAATAGCTTCCCAGAAACAAACACGTCACAAGAATATCAATATTGGCCAATCCCAGAAAAACACAGATTGTATTTAATAACAGCATTTACTGTGCCCAATGCCAAATTTTGCTTTCTGCAATATCTATGCATGACAACTACAGACTGCTGTCAATGCAAATATTTAAAAAAATAGAAAGGCAAAATTTAATGAGGTTCAAATGAGCTCTGAGGAATGTCAGAAAGCAAGCAGGCTCTGACTTGGCTACGCTGCAAGAATGCAGCAATGCCAAGTTTGTAATTTTAGTTCATAAGGTAATTTGAATATTGCTGACCTTATTCAGTTCATCCATGTTAGCTGGCAAGCTATTGCTAAATAGCACTAGCCAAAAGAGAGAGAGCTCAGGATCGGGATCTTATCCCCAAAATTAAACAATCCCTCCATGAATGGAATACCCCTCTGATGTTGACTGTCCTTTTCTCCTTCGTGTTGATCTAATTCCAGTTGCTCGAGGCTTCATTAGATAAAACTGGCTTTCCTCTCTCAAATGTTAGCATACCTCCTAATGCAGACAATTTGTCACACCAATGTAGCAGCTTAGCTGGGTAACCATAACGTGCTTGTTCACTAACGTTCCCTCTAATATAATATAAAACTTTCTGAAGCCACATCAGCCTTTGTTTTGTTGTCCTTATGTGTAGTTTATGCTAGAGTCTGTCTTGCACTCTGAGCCATTGTTGATGTATGTAATTGTTGTTCTCTGCTGATGTTATAGGCTATTTAGAGGCAACTGTGAGAGTGAGGGAAGGGCTCCTTTTATTACGTTACACTACAATCCATTCACACCCTGGTAATAAAAAATAAACACCTAAAACATAAAGAGTTGCATAAAGCATATTTAAATTCTTGGTGAAACTCTGAGATGTTAGATTCTAAAACTTAAGACTGACCTCTACGGGTGATTTTACACATGTATTATCCTGTTTCTGAGTCTGGTTAATGTTCACACTGGTGATGCCATATAGAGTGACCATTTTAGGTATGTCATCCTCCGTCATTTGTGCCGAAGGGTGAAATGAAATTCTTTTGACTGACAGTAAGCCGTGCAGCAAATGAACCCTTTATATTTACACTCTCTGGTGTCATAACAGGTCAGTTTTATAAAAGGGGGTGTAACCTCTGCCAGTGCTTGGTTGTTTTTGATTCGGGGGGAAAGTTATGGCCAATGTTTGACCTCTGACCTTTACAGTACCTTCATGTCATTTTCAGTACATGCATCTATGGTATGAATTTGAACATTCTAGGTCACACTGTTCTCAAGTTACGGCCAACGTTTACGTTAGCTCGACTTTTTCTTCAAAGCAGTCGAGCTAAAAACATAAATAGCAAGCATGTCAATATAGATCTGTATATGAAAGGAATACAGTTACTTGGGTCACTACTGTTTTACTGATTTAACCATTTTTTCCCTTTGTTCCTATAGTGAAGACTTGCTAATATAAACCGAGTAGGATATGGTGATTGAATAAAGTATCCCTTGCTTGACTGTTCCTGACAATCAGACAGATTTATTAATATGTTAGTTTGTGTATTGGTGCTAAAACAACAGAGCTGCTCTCATAAAATCTTGTGGTTGGACATTAATGCTTTCAAGTCAATGAACTGCAGCAGAGTGCACTTGGAAACAAATCAACAGCTCTATTTTTTTTCCACCCATGTGGCACCAGTGCTGGAGTGAGCAAATTTGTACCTTTGTGTCTTTAAGTAACCAGCCCACATTTCAACATGTTTGAGAGCTGATTATTATGTTGCATTACTAGCGGAAGTTGGGGTCATTTCCTTGGGAAAGTTCTTGTGGTAGCCCCTTTCAAATTATTTTCCCCCAACTAAATGAAAAACTTCCTGTATTGCTGGGATGTTGAACAATGTCATACCTGTTCCTCCCTTGTACGTCAAAATGTATTAAGAGCATGCTCTGTGCTGAAGGTTTTAGTCAAAGTGCTGAAAACAATACAGCCTATAACAACGATGAGTCATGCAGCTGCAAACCCAGAATAAATTTGCTATAGTATACAGACACAGGCTTGTGTGAGCACACAGTGAGATGAATCACTCTGGTGTCTACTGCATGTCCAACAATACATCTACAAAAAGAAAAGGACAGAAAAAGCTCACACCCTTCTAGCCCGCTCTAACGCAGAATCTGAGCATGACCAAAGTCTCTTTGTAATTGGCTTTACTTTTATCAAAAGGTTCCAACGTCATATTCTGCTTTTACTCAGAATCAAACTCTGCTTCTCTAATGAGCCTAACCACTGATTAAAATGTCCAGTCCATCTTAAACAATGGCTGGTTCTTTTCCCGCTTACAGGGGATATGTAACAATTTATGCAGAATTTAAAGTTTTACCAGAAAAGGTGCTGTGCAGCACGAAGAGGAGAAAGTACTGTAGGTTTTACACAAACTTAATATAGAATTCTGATAATATCAAGATGCTCTCTGCACAGTGCACAGACTAATACTGCAGCTGCTTTTGACCTTTCACTGCAGAGTTTCCAAAGTAAAAACCAAAAGGCTCGAAACACAAAGGTGTCAATCATTTTAAATTCCATCCAATTCCTGCGCCATATTTTTATTCTGGGTATCTACTAGAATAAATCTGCATGATTCTAAATAATCTTTATGTATCTTATACTGGTGTAGTCCCTCAGTTCACCACCTGCCTGAAACAAGCTGTTTAGCTCCCTGCCCCCTCCCTTTATGCCAACTTTCTTCTGATTCGCTGCCCCTCGTAAACAGAGTTTGAACAGCAGGTGGTTAGAGCTTCTTTGCTCATAGCTATAGCTGTGCATCTGCAGTGACTATATTAGGGATTTCTGATCTCACTGATATCATGCAGACCCAAGAGAAGGAAAAACCGAAATCAAGGGTTTAGAGCAGACTGAAGCCTGAGCTTTTAGCTCACAGGGATTAATCGTGCATATGCCGACCTAATTTTTTGAAAGTGTGGCCATGTTTGATATGGGCATCTACTATTGTAACAGCATATATGAGAGAAAACGAGGAAAAACACAGTAGCTTTAAGCTCAGTACTTGAGCAATAATATTTTACATCACAATTCATAATCAGTTGAGGAACTGACAAACCGTTACAGCGGGGTCTCAATCATAACTTGTGTTTTGTTAGCTGATTATTTTCAGCACATATGTAAAACAGTTTGGGGTTTTTTTGGCTTGCTTATTTCTGTCTAGATGAATATTAATCACACAAAAACATAAAGAAACCATGTTAAGTAAATACAGACTGCAGTTCTACATAATGCAGTAGGACTAAATCTTTGTATTAGGATAAATATAAGTGCTAGCAGTTTTTGTAAACACTGGTCTAAGTTAACCATGTCTTAGACTATGAAAAAAAAAAAGTTGCCCCCCCCCCAATAATTAGTCACCGTACTGTCAACCTTTTCCAAGGAAAAGTTGTGTTTAGTTGCACATGTGAACATCGAACATCAATTGTGTTCTCTCTCTGTGTGACTCTCATACGATAGAAAGAGGTGCCACTGGATTTCACAGGTAACACAATATTTAGTCTTCACACTTGCAGGTGTCCGCTGTGCTATAGATGACCCTCAGCATGTAGACTCAGTCAGACCGCCCATTTCTGGACTTCAGATAACTCCAAGTCCTCAGAGAAAGTTTATTACCTGCTGATCATGTGTATTCGAATTCTGCTTGTCTCCTTTTCATCACTCTTCATTACTTGCCAGTGTAATTTTTTCCCCATTCACTCTTGGCATTTTGTGCAAACCCCCCCATTTCTAGGGCTGTGATAGAGCTCAGATTCAATGAGCAGAGTGCATCAGGAGCCAAGGTGAAACATCATCCACATAAAGGCACTGTTTACCATGCACACACTGTAAACAGAGTTATTGCTGTGAAGAGCAAGAGAGACAGAGGCATAGTGAGAGAGTAAAGAAACTAACCTGAGATATTTATCATTTGAGAAAGGGTACAGTGAGATTGCACCAGAATGAAAATGCATTTTCACTACACTACGCTACGAGCCAGAAAACACAAACAAACCAAACAGACTGCTTGTATTTTGATACTGAACTGAGCAAAGAAATCCTGCTTCCTTTTTTTTTTTTTCCACGCACTTCACAGAGGCTTTTATTTACTCACCTTAACGTGGCTGTACTCAGCCTTGCTGGACTCGCTGCTGACGGGCTTGGTCTCAGGCCTGGGTTTGAGGACTTGGCGGAGGGGACTGGAGATTGGCAAGCCTGTCACACTGATTCCATCTGTTGACAAAGCACAGCAAAACACGGTCAGCAAAAAATCAAGGCTATCATTAAACAGAGGCTAGCAGAGCATTTGCATCATTTGTGGCTTGCATATTTATATTGCTGCAGGATGTCATAAAATGATGTCACGCTTCATAGAGTACTTCTCATAAGTACTATTACTTAGAAAGCCAGGAGAGATCTCAATTACATTTGATGTAAAGCAAAACCAGTTTAGTTCAATTCAATTCAATTTTATTTATATAGCTCCAAATCACAAAAAACAGTCGCCTCAAGGCACTTTGTATTGTGGGTAAAGAGCCTACAATAATACAGAAAAAAAACCAACAGTCAAAATGATCCCCTATGAGCAAGCATTTGGCAACAGTGGGAAGGAAAAACTCCCTTTTAACAGGAAGAAACCTCTGGTAGAACCAGGCTCAGGGAGGGGCAGTCATCTGCCGCGACCGGTTGGGGCTGAGGGGAGAGAGACAGGACAGAAGACATGCTACGGAAGAGAGCCAGAGATTAATAATAATTAATAATTAAATACAGAGTGAAGTATAAACAGAGTAAATAAGGTGAATGAAAATAAACAGTGCATTACAGGAACCCCCCCAGCAGCCTAAGCCTATAGCAGCAGTACTAATGGGTGGTTCAGGGTCACCTGATCCATCCCTAACTATAAGCTTGATCATAAAGGAAAGTTTTAAGCCTAATCTTAAAAATAGAGAGGGTGTCTGTCTCCTGAATCCAAGCTGGGAGCTGGTTCCACAGAAGAGGGGCCTGAAAGCTGAAGGCTCTGCCTCCCATTCTACTATTAAGTAAGCCAGCAGTCTGAGAGCAAAGTGCTCTTTTGGGGTGATATGGTGCTATGAGGTCTTTCAGATAAGATGGGGCCTGATTATTCAAGACCTTGTATGTGAGGAGAAGGATTTTAAATTCTATTCTAGATTTAACAGGGAGCCAATGAAGAGAAGCCAATATGGGAGAAATATGCTCTCTCTTTTAGTCCCTGTCAGTACTCTTGCTGCAGCATTTTGAATCAGCTGAAGGCTTTTCAGGGAGTTTTTAGGACAGTCTTAAAATAATGAGTTACAATAGTCCAGCCTAGAAGTAATAAATGCATGAATTAGCTTTCCAGCATCAGTCTGAGAAAGGATGTTTCTAATTTTAGAAATATTGTGCAATGCAAAAAAGTGGTCCTACATATTTGTTTAATATGCGCATTGAAGGACATATCCTGGTCAAAAATGACTCCAAGATTTCTCACAGTGTTACTGGAGGCCAAAGTAATGCCATCCAGAGTAAGTATATGGTTTGACACTGTGCTTCTAAGATTTGTGGCACCAAGTACAAGAACTTCAGTTTTATCTGAATTTAGAAGCAGGAAATTAGAGGTCATCCAGGCCTTTATGTCTTTAAGACATTCCTGCAGTTTAACTAATTGATGTGTGTCATCTGGCTTCATCAATAGAGAAAGCTGGGTATCATCTGCATAACAATGAAAATGTATGCAATGCTCTAATAATACTACCTAAGGGAAAGCATGTATAATGTAAATAAAATTGGTCCTAGCACAGAACCCTGTGGACTTCCATAATTAACCTTAGTGTTTGAAGAAGACTCCCCATTTACATGAACAAATTGGAGTCTACTAGATAAATATGATTCAAACCACTGCAGTGCAGTACCTTTAAAACCTATGGCATGCTCTAATCTCTGTAATAAAATGTTATGGTCAACAGTATCAAAAGCTGCACTGAGGTCCAACAGGACATGCACAGAAATTAGTCCACTGTCAGAGGCTGTAAGAAGATCATTTGTAACCTTCACTAATGCTGTTTCTGTACTGTGATGAATTCTGAAACCTGACTGAAACTCTTCAAATAAACCGTTCCTCTGCAGATGATCAGTTAGCTGTTTTACAACTACTCTTTCAAGAATTTTTGAGAGAAAAGGACGGTTGGAGATTGGCCTATAATTAGCTAAGACAGCTGGGTCAAGTGATGGCTTTTTAAGTAGCAGTTTAATTACAGCCACCTTAAAGGTCTGTGGTACATAGCCAACTAATAAAGACAGATTGATCATATTTAAGATTGAAGCGTAAATAATTGGAAAGACTTCTTTGAATAGTCTAGTAGGAATGGGATCTAATAAACATGTTGATGGTTTGGAGGAAGTAACTATTGAAGTTAACTCCAAAAGATCAACTGGAGCGAAAGACTAAGCAAATACCAGCAGTGCTGAAAGCAGCCGAACATGAAGATAAATCTTTGCGATGGTTATGAATAATTTTTTTTCTAATGTCTAAAATTTTATTTGTAAAGAACTTCATGAAATCACTACTAGTTAAAGTGAAAGGAATACTCGGCTCTACAGAGCTCTGACTCTTTGTCAGCCTGGCTACAGTGCTGAAAAGAAACCTGGGGTTGTTTTTATTTTCTTCAATTATGATGAATAGTAAAGATGTCCTAGCTTTACGGAGGGCTTTTTTTAGAGCAAGAAACTCTTTTTCCAAGCTAAATGAGCATCTTCTAATTTAGTACGCCATTTCCTCTCCAGCTTACGGGTTATCTGCTTTAAGCTGCGCGTGTGTGAACTATACCACAGAGCAGGCACTTCTGATTTGAAGCTTTCCTTTACAGAGGAGCCACAGTATGCAAAGTTGTACACAGTGAGGATGTAAAACTTTTGATGAAATACTGTTAGAAAGGCTCTGTCTTTTGAGTAATCTATAGTCAACATACACAATATTGCCAAAAGTATTCACTCATCCGTCCAAATCATTGAATTCAGGTGTTCCAATCACTTCCATGGCCACAGGTGTATAAACCAAGCATCTAGGCTTGCAGACTGCTTCAACAAACATTTGTGAAAGAAGGGGTTGCTCTCAGGAGCTCTGTGAATTCCGGTGTGTAACCGTAATAGGATGCCACCTGTGCAACAAGTCCAGTTGTGAAATTTTCTCACTACTAAATATTCCACAGTCAACCATTAGTGGCATTATAACAAAGTGGAAGCGACTGGGAATGACAGCAACTCAGCCGCAAAGTGGTAGGCCATGTAAAATGTCAGAGTGCAGTCAGCAGATATTGAGGTCACCAACTTTCTACAAAGTCAGTTGCTACAGACCTCCAAACTTCATGTGGCCATCGAATAGCTCAAGAACAGTGTGTAGAGAACTTCATGGAATGGGTTTCCAGGGCCGAGCAGCTGCATGGACAAATATTATGCTCCCAACTCTGTGGGAACAGTTTTTTTTATGGCCCCTTCCTGTTCCAACATGACTGCACACCAGTGCACAAAGCAGGTCCATAAAGACGTGGATGAATGAGTTTGGTGTGAAAGAACTTCACTGGCCTGCACAGAGTCCTGACCTCAACCCAATAGAACACCTTTGTGATGAATTAGAGTGGAGACTGTGAGCCAGGCCTTCTCCTCCAAAATCAGTGTCTGACCTCACAAATGTACTTCTAGAAGAATGTTCAAAAATTCCCATAAACTCTCCTAAACTTTGTGGAAAGCCTTCCCAGAACAGTTGAAGCTGTTATAGCTGCAAAGGGTGGACCAACATCATATTAAATCTTATAGATTAAGAATGGGAATTTACTAAAGCTCATATGTGCATGAAGACAGACGAGCAAATACTTTAGGCAATATAGTATACATGGAGTGCATTCAAGTCACACAGCATCACACCATAACTCAGCATGGCAGGTCTGGAGTTTCAACAGAAGCCAAAAAGGTGTTCATGGTTCTGCACTAGTAGCAATATTTGGCACAAAGATAGTTTAGAGGGAAGTGTTTAATTAAGACCTTGTTAAAGATGCACACAAAAAAAGTACATGTAAAAGTTTAAAAGAATTAGTAAGACTAAGTATAAAAGTAAGAAGTGGGTTACACTGTGTTAATCTCCTCAAATGTGAGCTAAAATGTTAGAATGTATTGCTACCTAGTAGTAGTAACTAGATTTTCATAGATAAGTGGCATTTCATTAACTTACTATGTCAATATTAGCAGGAAAATAAAACAATGAAGAAGCAGCTTTGTCTTGTTTCTTTAGACTAATCTTTTGCCATGATTACACTCTGTATATGGTCATCGTGTTACTTCTCTGGCTAGTGGAGACTGAGGCATAATTTAAATCTGACAAATATACCCTCACACAGGTGACAGACTACAACTTAATTAAAAGGAAGAAATCTGTTTCAACTGCATTCAGGTGAGATATGTTTCAGTATCTCGCACATCTCTTCTTCTAACTATTTATTATGAGTAACTCACATCCCCCTATAAATGTTAAGGTGCTTACTAGATACTGGACTTTTACTTCCCTTCTTCCTGGCTGTTAATTGGCTCATGGCACTCCCTCCTACAACTCTGCCTGGAGTATTTTACAGTCTGTGTAGGTGCACCTTTGATGACTGCCAGCAAAGAATGTGTTTTTAAAAGTTATTCATTAAACCTTGTGATACAGTGTAAGTTATGCTTTTTTGAGAATTTCAGACTGACCAAATGATCTCCTCACGTTATCTACCTAGTGCTTTGTTACTCCCTCTATCCATTACCCTTGGGATGTAACGGCAACAAAAAATATATTTTAAAAAAAAATGTTATAGCATTTAGAGCAACAAAGTGCATTTCTGGAAAATTCAAATAAATCTGCACAACGTTAGAGTATAGGTCGTCAGCTCGAAATAAAAAGCCTTGTTTCAAAAATACTTCAAGTTGAGTGTAATAGTTCTGCAACGTTTACTGTAACTTGCATATGTGCCCTAAGAGAATGATAATCTTAATGAGGACAGCAACAATTAGGAGGAGCAGGGCTTGGTGAAAGGTCAGATCAAATTATAAGGCCCACTGAAACTAATGCACAGTAATGAACCTTCAGAAACATTGTGCTATTTGAAGAGGTGTTAAGTAACCTTCATGGTCATTTTGTAAGTTCTAGTGTGTAGTTCTGTTGACCTGTTGATTGCATTACACTGAGAGGTCTAATAATACAGTGCTTTGCGAAAGTATTCGGCCCCCTTGAACTTTTCAACCTTTTGCCATATTTCAGACTTCAAACATAAAGATTTAAATTTTAATTTTTTGTGAAGTATCAACAACAAGTGGGACACAATCGTGAAGTGGAATGAAATTTATTGGATGTGTCAAACTTTTTTAACAAATTAAAAAACTGAAAAGTGGGGCGTGCAATATTGCGTTAATACTTTGTAGCGCCACCTTTTACTGCAATTACAGCTGCAAGTCTCTTGGGGTATGTCTCTATCAGTTTTGCACATCGAGAGACTGAAATTCTTGCCCATTCTTCCTTGCAAAACAGCTCGAGCTCAGTGAGGTTGAATGGAGAGCGTTTGTGAACAGCAGTCTGCAGCTCTTTCCACAGATTCTCGATTGGATTCAGGTCTGGACTTTGACTTGGCCATTCCAACACCTGGATACGTTTATTTGTGAACCATTCCATTGTAGATTTGGCTTTATGTTTTGGATCATTGTCTTGTTGGAAGATAAATCTCCGTCCCAGTCTCAGGTCTCCTGCAGACTCCAACAGGTTTTCTTCCAGAATGGTCCTGTATTTGGCCCCATCCATCTTCCCATCAATTTTGACCATCTTCCCTGTCCCTGCTGATGAAAAGCAGGCCCAAGCCATGATGCTGCCACCACCATGTTTGACAGTGGGGATGGTGTGTTCAGGGTGATGACCTGTGTTGCTTTTATGCCAAACATATCATTTTGCATTGTGGCCAAACAGTTCGATTTTGGTTTCATCTGACCAGAGCACCTTCTTCCACATGTTTGGTGTGTCTCCCAGGTGGCTTGTGGCAAACTTTAAACGAGACTTTTTATGGATATCTTTGAGAAATGGCTTTCTTCTTGCCACTCTTCCATAAAGGCCAGATTTGTGCAGTGTACGACTGATTGTTGTCCTATGGACAGACTCTCCCACCTCAGCTGTAGATCTCTGCAGTTCATCCAGAGTGATCATGGGCCTCTTGGCTGCATCTCTGATCAGTCTTCTCCTTGTTTGAGATGAAAGTTTAGAGGGACGGCCGGGTCTTGGTAGATTTGCAGTGGTCTGATACTCCTTCCATTTCAATATGATTGCTTGCACAGTGCTCCTTGAGATGTTTAAAGCTTGGGAAATCTTTTTGTATCCAAATCCGGCTTTAAACTTCTCCACAACAGTATCTCGGACCTGCCTGGTGTGTTCCTTGGTCTTCATGATGCTCTCTGCACTTGGAACAGAACCCTGAGACTATCACAGAGCAGGTGCATTTATACGGAGACTTGATTACACACAGGTGGATTCTATTTATCATCATCAGTCATTTGGGACAACATTGGATCATTCAGAGATCCTCACTGAACTTCTGGAGTCAGTTTGCTGCACTGAAAGTAAAGGGGCCAAATAATATTGCACGCCCCACTTTTCAGTTTTTTATTTGTTAAAAAAGTTTGACACATCCAATAAATTTCATTGCACTTCATGATTGTGTCCCACTTGTTGATTCTTCACAAAAAATCAAAATTTTATCTCTTTATGTTTGAAGCCTGAAATGTGACAAAAGGTTGGAAAGTTCAAGGGGGCCGACTACTTTCGCAAGACATTGTATGTGTGCTCTCACTGACATAAAAGCATGTGTATGCATAACAGGCCTACCTAACAAAACTCATTTTATCAGTGGACTCCATCTCAGTACACTGTTATCATTTTTCTGATTAGATAGCAAACATACTTCATCCTTTCTACAACAACTGCTCTATAAAGCTATCCAATTTTCAAACTTTTAAATGATAGAAAATCTGGGATCACTGGGTTCATCTTACTATTGTGAAAATGAGGATATAAACGAATGATTTTATGTCCATGACCTGAGAGAAGCAGTGTGGACACAGGAGCAGCTGCACAATCAGCAGCTGTTAGGCACTACCAGAGGGGCTGCTGTGCTCTGAACTCACTGAAACAATACACAAAAATGACGCCCACAGCTTAAGCTCTGACGTCAAAGGACTCATGTCACTCTCCGACGTCAGCGGGATGCAAAGCCCTACAATTTCCCTTAGAGCAGGGAAATTACCGGCCTTTGCAGCAGCTCGGGCTATTGGGTTCATGATGGACATATTCAGAAACTGTCCAACTCTAAAATAACTACATAGAAAATGGTTAAATAGAACCAAATGGAAGAGGACTTCTGTCAAATAAAGTCAGGGGGACAGAGTGCATGAAATTGCTTGTATGAAAAGACTGCTTTACCATGCTCATGGAATTAATGTAAGTGAAAATTTGGATTATGCTAAAAATACAGTAACAAATAAACAGGGAAGTGCTGCAATTCTGAATAACCGAAATCAGCAGGAACAACAAATGAACACAGCTCCATCCGGCAGAAAAAGCTTAGTAACATAATAATAATTCATACAACAATGGAAAGAACACTCACATATTTTCTTCTTGGATTTTCTTGATTAAATAAGTGAGAGCAGCCTGTTGAAACGCATGATGCTTCAGCCTCTGCCGTCTCCAATTGCAGTCTATTTTAAATAAAGGCCTGATTCCATTTTTAGAATACATTAGTAAGGAAAGAGGCACTTTCTGAGAAAATTCTCAAACTAATTCATTATCCACTGCCCACCTGCTGCAAATAAAGGTGACTTTGATCTAACCAGCCAGCAGCTTCATTTACGTACGGCTACAATAACAGATTTTTGAGGCCACCTGGGGGCAACAGAAACCAGTTGAGAACACAATATTCATTTACGTGATCATCAACTTTTATCATCAAATTGTATTGCAGACTTGTTGGAAAACAATTTCTTATTCACACATCCAACTGTTACACTGTTATTCATTTAGACTTTTTTTTTCTGACCACCTGGCAAATGAAAGGCAAATAATAACTTGACTTAACTCTGGAGGAAAATATTTCTTTGCTCAACTGTGTTCAGCAGCTGGTAGGTAATTGCTTCTTTCTGCAGTTTAGTATGGCGCTTTTTTCCAGCCAAACAAGAAAGTTACACCTTATTACCCTGTAAAGACACTGTTATGCATGTTCATGCAATGAAATGCAGCTATACTACATGTCAGTAATTGCAATTATAAACATAATTGTATTGTAGAAAAAAAGCAGAACCAGCTGTCTCCTGCTGAATAGGAAGAAAGGCTGAGTTTCCACCCGTAAAGTTTTTAGACCCATCACGATACCAGAAATTTAGTCAGCAAAAATTTGATTCTCAATACTCCCCCATCAAAACAGGCATTTCTGTAAATACAAGCAACAAGGATGGTTCCCAAGTAGCCTATTAATGTTACTATGCGGCATAATATTAGTTACACTATCACAGATAAAGCATTTTTATAACACTAGCCATTGCAAAATGTTTTAACCTTTGGAATACAATTGATTTCACAATAGCAATGCCAGATCTAAAACATATATATATTTTTAAAAAAGTTACAGTTTATTGCAGGATAATATAAGAAGTATAATGCTTTCGATGTTATTAACTTACATCGAAAGTTACTCAACTGATACAGAGGTTTGAAAAACCCTATATTTCAATATATCAGCCAATGTTTTCTTTTCTTTTCCTTCTTTCAAAAACAGAAGACATGAACAGATTTCCCTAACATTTGTTACGTGTAATTATTTACTCATTTACACTCTGGATCTCCTGTCAATAAAAAGCCAATTTCAGAATATATCGGCTGGCCGATAAATCACTGACTCTATTAATCAACTTGAATGTTTTACCCTCTCAGCTGGTATCTTTTTGTTCTGTCTAACTGAAATGTAGGCTAATCTTTCAAAGGGGGGGCTAATGATGTCTCAGAGAACTACAAGGTGACAGATGACTCAACCTATAGCTGGTACTACATATAAAGGCATGCCAATTAGCCTCCTGTTTCATCTATAGAAGCAGAACACCTGACAATACATTCCTGAAGCCCATTAAGGAAAAAGAAAATCTCACATCTTTTTAACAGATTAGATATACATCCAGGCTTAGACTCAGAGTGTCATCAAAGGATAGAACCAGAAATATAAATGACACTTTCAGACGTTATTAACTGAATCCACCGTTACGATACTCAGCCCGTTTCAGGAGACACACATGACTCGCCGTGTCCTGTGGTGCAGGGACCATGTGAGTAATGAGTGTTGTGATTAACGATGGCACCGCTCACAATCATCACCTCCTTTGCACCCACCATCCAATCAGCATCTGTCTCGTTGCCTAACGGCCTCAGGGAAATTCAGGTAAACTCAGCATTTTTTTTATCATAGGCTACCTTGCTGCCAGTGCTTAAATAGAGGAGTAACAATTGGGAGTGTCACTTCTGAAATAAATGAAACAATATTAGCAGCCATGTGGATGTCCATGAATCTATGGTGGGTCAGTTGCACTCACCTTGACAAGCTTCGTCCTGAAACACAGATCTATCTAACAAATTTAGAAACCATGACCCGTTATATTAAAATCCCCTTCAATAGTCCATTCAGCGGAAAGAATCATCAAGATTATGGAAAATGCAAGTCAAGCGCTGCTGGACCTGATCCTCATTCAACATAAACGACAGCACAGTTTTGATAACTGTGTTTAAAAACACTCAGTCAGATAATGCAGACTGGATTTCTGGGTAGCTGTCTTTTCTGGGCATCACAATTCATGAAATTCCAACAGTAAGAATTTTTTTTTTACCATATATAAACTTGATTTAAAACCAAACTCTGAGCTGACAAGCAACACTGAAACTATAAAAACATCAATATGTTTCTATCAGCGTAATCAAGCCAAAGAGGAACGTGGCAAAGTCAACAGCAGGAATCTGCTAGATAATCTATAAAGATCTGAACAAATGACTCCCGTAATGATTTACAGCCATTGCAGTCCGTCTGGACGCTCCATTAAAACTAGAGGGAAATCATCTACAAATAGCTGCTTTGTTTTAACAGTAGTAACAAATGGCTGGTGTGCAGCGTTTCACATGGCCTTTGAGTCAATTAAATGCCAGCTATTAATTTTCACTATGTACAGTACAGTACTTCCGCACATCGTCTTACTGTTTGAGGACTGTCCTGCTGAGGCGTCACATGTCAAATTAGGATGTCCGGCACATACGAATGGTGCTAATATATGGCTGCCGATATGACTGTCGATGCCATAATATCTGTTCGACTACCTTTCACAGTTCGAGTTGCACTTAAAAGGCTTTGAGGCTGTGCCTGATATAAAGATTGGCTTCCTTTTTTTAAAATTTGAATGTAATCGTTATCTAGTCAGGCAGTTTTATTCAGATTAGAATCTCTTTTTGAAAAGACACCAAGAATTTTTTTTACAAAAACACAGACAGAAACAAAAGAACAACTAAACAAGGAACTTATAAGAACACGTGAAAAGAGTATACAAATACATCAGATATTAAAGTTTTGAGGTCTCTATTTTGATACAGTTTTCAGCTCATTCAATTTGATGGTGGATAGTACCTCAAACCGGCTCTAACAAGGTTAGTGCGTACATGGGGAATATCTATGGTTAAGTCCTGACTGCACAATGTAAGATAGTTTGAAAGCTTTAAGACAGATATATAATATAGACAGATGTATAAATTAATAACCTGAGATAGTTTCTTTTTCACTGCAAAGCAATCCACGCACCTTGTTGTTATACAGAGAACAGCAACAAGAATAGGGTTTATCACTGCAGAAAAATTGCACTAAATTGCACTAAAATATACAAGTTTTAACTACTGTTGTGGCAACATGATAAAGAATGGTTCTGTAGAGTGAGACAGAGATAAAGCTTGACACCACAAGAGGTTTTCAGTGGGGAGAAGGCACTCTTTAATTCCTAACAACAAGCCTAGCTTGTTTACATTTTAAGCCAGATGTTAAATATGAATATTTAAGTAGGGCTGCAGCTATTGATTATTTTAGTAATCGAGTATTCTATCAATTATTCCATTGATTAACTGGATAAGAAATACTTTAGTTTTATTAATGAGCAATAATAAATATTCAAAAGAGAAGAATAAACAGCTCATTGGTTGCATGTGTTTCTAATAGTTTAACTGCATACAACATCAAAAAAAAAAGTAAATCATTTCAGTGGATTTAGGTGCCATATTAAAATCATGTTTTAAAGAAAATATTATACTCACAAATCAGTAATGTCAAATACAATAAGGTACACATGAGGCATAGAATAAAATAGCCTCTACTGACAGTATTGTACGTCCTGGGTGAGGTAAATTTGGTGTGTTCATGTGTATGTGTGTGTGCGTCTGCATATTTAAGTGTGCTAGTGAATGAGTCATTGTGTGTGTCTGTAAGCCTTCAAAGGAACATGAAGAAAAGCGAGCATATCAGCATTCTAAGAACCGAGGTCTGTCCTGTGCTTTGATGCAACGTTTCCTGCTGCAAGAAAACAGATGTTCTGATGATGCACATGTTAATAATTAATACTAATAATAATAATTAAGTGTCCAACCCAAAAGCCCCAGGTCAGTGGCTCAGCGGTTTTTATCTTTTTAGATATTAATATTTTATTTGTATTTTTAAATGAATGTAAACATGCAAATTAATGTCTCTAAATTAGTCCCTTACACCCCATGCCCCCCTTTAGACTTACGCCTGCTTGCTGCAGGTATCACTGGCGTATAAAGCAGGACGGCTGCCATCAGCCTTCAGCGAGCTTCCTGATTTAAACGTTGTGTCAGACTAAGTTAACGGTTAATCTGCATGATTTACCTGCTGTAGCTTTACTGTCGATTTTGGCTGCGTAAAACAAACGGCGGAGGATGGGAGCAGCTACAAAGTTCGCTTTTTTTCAAGTTGGATTTGTTGAACAGGTGCTTTGATCAAGGCCTCCCTCCAGCTTTTTCCCAGTAAAGATTTGTTTCACTCCACCTGCTATGAATTAACTTTCACATGTCCTTTGGAAGTCATCACTGGTTTGGCATTAAATAAGTCAGCAACACAACAGTATTGCGTTTGAATAATGGCTCATTTACCCCTTGAATAACTCAGAAATACAATAGTGAAATACACATATTGTACTCTTAATATGCCACTGTAGTGGTACCAGGCCCTGGATGTCTTGTAGGATAATTTAAAAGGAATGTTGGCACTGTGATGGATTTAAAACCTTGTATGCCTGCCAGAACTCCACTTGATTTAATTAGTCAATAAAAAAATTCTACTTGAGGCTCGGCAGACTGCATTTACTCGTTAATTTATGGTTAAACCACACAAACACACACACATATGTGCAAGGTGCTCATGTAAATTAACTTTGTACTGTCTGCCTCCTTTTCTTTCACTTTTATTTGATCAGATGAGCCTTGGTTCAGAAAGCCAGCAGAGGAAAAGAAAGGCTCCAGCTCCTCCTCCCACTCCAACTTCCATCACTCAAGGCTCTGATGACACTTCAGCCTCTGCAGCTCCCACTCCTGATAATCAAGCTCCTGAAAAACCTATGCCAGCCACCCGCACCAAGGTGGCATATTCAACCGCAGCTCCCACTGTGGTAAAACTAACAGAGAAAACAGCTTCACACAAAATAGCAGTAGATCCTCCCACCTGTGTACAATACCATCCCAACCTCCAGTTCCCCCAACCCCAAGCAGCAGCACCACTGACAGCCTTGCCGTGCAGGATTCCAGCTCTGAACTAAGCCACGGACTTGACGACTCAGATGCTGACCTAGAGCAGGCTGAATCCCATTACAGCTCCCTCACCAGTAGCACAGTGTCTGTTCAGGTCCAGCCCACTGCCAAAAGCTCCAGAAGCATGGTGGAAAATTCAGCCAGCAGCACGGCTGGTAAAATAAATCAAGACGCGACTTCAGAGAACAACTCCATGTCGGAAACTGAGTCAGCCCTAAACCTGAAACTGGATGAGGTTGAGAACAATAGGCACAGCGGAATGGGTAAATATTTATAAGATGGCATTACAACAAGCGCACAACACAGTAGACAACATTTATAGATTTCATAAATTCACACAATATAGCAACAAAAGTTTGAAAGGTGTCCTATTCTATAAGTGATTCTTTTCTCGATCATACGGACCTAACCTGTAATGTTTCTGTGGACACACTGTTGTGCAAATTATTGACAGAAACAGGAAAGCTGAAAGACTTTTACATTCTTCAACTTTTTAGCAACAGGTAAAAAAAAAAGAGCTAATTATAGTTCTAGTGACACAGAAGACATATGAGTGACACTTTGAGGTCTATTTTCACACATCACTGCATATATATCATTCTTTGTATTCATATCTCTGTCAGTGACAGTGACTGTAAACACACTTCCTATATACTGAAGAAGTGAGAAGTGAGTCAGAGGTTGGTTGTAGAGGTTTCTACATGTTAGAAAGTGACTGAATGTCTGCCTGAGAGAGCTTTGCTGTCACACCGCAGCAACATCTGAAACTGTCAAGAATGACATGCATAAACTCCTGAAAGAAACTGTGTGTGCATGTGTGTTTGTGTGTGTTTGTGTGTGTGTGTGTGTGTGTGTGTGTGTGTGTGTGTGCGTGCGCACGTCATGGCTGAAGGACAGGAACTTGAGGAGCTGGTTTTCATCATAGCCCATCAGACAATAAACCCCTTGTCTCTCCCTCATGCTTATCAGTCCCTTACAGTACATTCTTCTATCTTTTTTCTACCTCCCTCTCTTACTCATTTTCTATTCCTCTCTTTATTTCTGTCTCTCATGTGCCTGCACCCACTCGCTCAAACCTTTAAAGCTGGCAAATACAAAGGCAGACAGATCCATCACAGATTTAAACAGGATCTACTTGAACTTTAGTTGGCCTCATATTGATCTTTATATAACCCAGATCTTTCTCCATAGCAAAGTGAGATTGCAGCAGAGGGTTGTCGTGTCTGACAGGGGCATAGATGAGAGAGCTGCAGACCTCGAAAGGGATGAGAAAGGTGAGAGTGCCAGAATGGAGTTGAGAGAATGGAGCATGGGAAGGTTTTGACAGAGGTTTTGACAGAGGCTAGCAGGCAGAAACAGGGGGACTAGAGGAGTTTAAGGAAAGAAGGGTGATGGACAGGCAGATGAAAGCAAGAGAAAGGATGAAGTATGAGGAGGTTAGTGCATTAGACAGTTCAGAAGACACAGCACGAAGGTCATTAATAAATTTATAGACCTAGCTACTTTCTTTTTCTCTATCCTGACACTCTGCTGACAGTGCAGCACCTTCTCACCATCTCTTTTGCTTTGACTCTCACTATTTTCGGTCTTTCTTCTCTATCTTAAAACTACATAAGAAAGTATTCCCTGAGTTAAAATATGTATTTGTGCTAAAATGGTAATATTCCAGAAAGTACATTCCTTCAAGTAGTCCCTTTTCATCTTACACACATCATAATCAGCTTTTAAACTTTTCACTCATAGTGCCTGTAAACATTTTTTTTTCTGCCTGGCAACTGAACCGGTTATATATATGAACAAATATATACTTGGCAGTGAATAGCTGTCATATGTTAGATAAACAGCATCACTCTGCAAATAGAGTGGCTCCCTCGTGCTGGAAAATGCAGAGATTTCAATGGAGGTTTTCAATTACTCGTTTTAAAAATTTTCCTTAATGTATGCATGCTTTTTATTTAGCCTTTCATTTGAAGAAAACTATACTGTGTGTGTGTATATGTGTTTGTGTGTTCTCCAGTGTTTGCCAAGGTTATAACTCAGCCCTGCCTGCTATTTCAGTACCATCCAATTGTCAACAACAGTGTAAACAGATAAAATAGCACATCAGCATAGCATGCTGATGAATCACAAGCTTTATAAGTAAGTTTAGGCAGCTGGATTTCAACACAGCTCTTTCCCATTATTGTGCTTTTGTTCCTATTATTATCACACTGACTTATTGTGGCCTATTTTTCAGTCCACACTTGTTTTGCCATCACGTTGTTGACATGCTTTATTTGTATGATGGTTTGCACATATAATACATGACTGCAATCACCTGTCATCTTATTTTCTTACTGTTTTCTTACTTCTTAAAGTTAGTCTAATTTATATTAGTGTTTAATTGCATCTTCCAACAAGTTGATGCATTCTCATAAATGTATGATTATAAAATATAATTATAATAGTGAATCTATTAACTATATATAGGAGTGGGTTTGTGGAAGCCACCACGTTCCCCCACCATATTTGAATAAAATGGCCGGTAAGGACATCTCTGTTCTGACTAATCATGTTTTACATATGTGGCCTTCACTAAAGACACAAAAATCCAAAGGAAAGAGACCACGCCATGACTTCTTAATAAAATGTAATCCCCATTCTCCTCACTTCAAGCCTCATCTCCTAAAGTCAGGACTCTAACACGCAACAACGTGCATAAACATGTTCATTTATTCCTGTTATTGTCCTAAAATCCTAAAAATCACACTTTCCCTCTGAATAACAGTTTGATTATATTCTTACATTGTATGAGAGTTTAGCTATGTTTCCATTAGTATCTACTCAACTCGACTCTGCGCGGTTTGAAGGTGTTTCCATTAGTACCTGGTACCAGGTACTTTTTTAGTACTCACTTAGCTGGGGCGCCAAGCGATCCGAAAATGTGACGTGGAAGAACAGCATGCCACTGATTGGCCGGGAAGTGTCGTCACTAGCGGAGTCATGAGAGCGTGCCATTTTTAAAACCCGACAGCAAGAAACTGGAGGCACGCAAAGCACAGGCTGAATGCCCAGACCAACAGTTTGCAGTGGTAGTTTTGCAACATGAGAGCCATCTGAAACACACACAGCACACATATTATAGCCCTATACTGCCTGGCGATCGCTGCTGAAGCACCCGTTACCTGCCCCTACAAGCTTTGAACAGCTGGTTAACACAGAGCCTGAGGCAATTAAGGTAATTCAAAGGAACTTGGAATTACCTTAATAACATGACCAACGGTTTCTGAAAGCTGAGAAACTGCACTTCAAAACCAACATGGGGTATTACTATGGTATTATTACGGTAATTTTTGCCGTAAGTCCGCAAACGGTCGCACTTTTGAAGTACACTGAGTCAATGATGACATGCTCGGGAGTATAGGGTAATACTTAACAATAACCTTCATCCATTAAAACATTTTACGGGGGACTTATGCATGATGATGATATTAAACTGGCATTAGCTGTTAGCTTGCCTCTATCTCATCCATTGTTGTGTTGTGTTTTAAACCGCATACAAATTACGTCAAGACAGTACTGCCTGCGCTGCTATATCGACTACAGCCACACTGAGGTGGTCCTCAATTGCAATGGAAACACAACATGACTGTGGCGAGTCGTGCCGAGTTGAGTCGACCTGCGCTGAGTAGTTACTAATGGAAACATGACTTTTGTTCACTAAGGGGCAGAGTCCAACAAAGTTAAATCCACTTCAAAGACAGTTTTACTAATACCAGCGGGTGGCAACTATCAGAGGTTAACAGTAGCTAACAGCAGCAAAAATAGCAGTTTTTACCGACAGAAAAGTTCAGCGTATCGTCAACAGCTCACCTCAGTATCACTGTCATCAGTCAGAAGTGAGCTTCTCTGACTCACTGACTTTTATTGGAGTCCTTTCACAAAGTTTTACAGCCTCTTCCAGAGTAAATAAAGGTTGACACTGACAGCTGAGCTAAACAGTGGACTACAGCCTTCCCCAGATTTAAGAAAAACTCTGGGGTAATACAGATCTAGTCCAAACAGTAGTAGAAATGCACTGGCTGGCTGTAGCCATTATAGGGTACAGTCTAAATTTAATGTTTTTGATCTCTCTGTGGGCTTCCTAAAACATGTTTATCCTCTAGCTAGGATTATGCACATGAATTGGGATGAGTAAGAAAACAGAACTCGGCTGACTGCATTCTGCAATCTACTGACATCTAGTGGTGAAACTTTTACACACTGTACCTTTAATAGCTATACTGCTTACGGTGATTAACGTAACCTGTGGCTAATCTGAACAGTTCGAGAAAGTTTTACATTTGTCTTTTCTGAACATTAAGTTTCAGAAATGTCAGCTCGTGGCTATAATATATGTTTTAACAAATTTAAAAATATTTTAATTTACAATGTCATAACAACTGATACAATTTATGCATAATGTCAATTACTTGATAAACCTTTGAAGACAACTTCTTCCACTAATTGTGAATTACCACGGAGACAATACTAGACTAGCTTCTAGTGCTTTAAGGACCATATTTTTGTGAGAGTGCATTGATAGATCACAGTTCTTTGATTTGTGCATCATTGTACGGTTTTGGTGCCAGTCATGCTGTACACAGGTACAGTTGGGAGGTTCTTTCAAATGAGGTAACACAAAGCAAGTATTTGATCCAGAGTGGAATTAGACTTTTGAGAAAAGACATCATGGCTGCTACTTTGGCCAGGTCCCCCTTGTGAATATGATTTGATCTCAATGGGACTTCCTGGTTAAATAAAGGTTAGTAAAATAAATATAATAAAATGCTACCGCTTTCTCACAACTCAGTGATAGACATAACCTGTACTTAATGTGCCTGTAACTATAATAGTGATTTAGAAAAGATTATAATTGGCAATTAAAATCAAATGAAATTATATGAATTTCCTTCTGGATATGAATTTTCCTCTGGGATCAGTAAAGTTATTCTTATTCTTATTGTTAACAGAATTCTGGTTTCAAGATTAATAAATATTATTTATGAAAAAACATTAAAATACCATCTATCTTTGGCTGCATAATTAGTAATGCAAGCCTGTCTGTTCAAAGGCCTGCCCTGCATCCTCCAGATGTCAAATCTCACCAAAACCTCTGATTTATATCATCCAGCCCTCTCCACTTTGCACTGCTGCATATACACAAACCAGAACAGCAGCTGAGACTCCAGCACAGTCCACATGCCTATGATATATCGTTACGCACTTGGCATACAGTTTGCCCAAATAAAATATGGCTCCAACAATTATTTTTGTGATTCTACCCACAGAAACTTCATCATCAGAAAATTCAGGGCTAAAGAAGCCACTGTTTGCCACAACTTCCAGCTCGATAAAAAAATTTGAGTATAACTTGTTGAGTCACTTTCCCCATTTTAGAAGTGTGACCATCAGTGCCTGCCCTGCCCGCATGCTGTTTTTTCTTTAGGAAACACCGATCGACCGGCGCCACCAAAACCTCGTCGTTCCCCCATGCGGGAGCCATCACAGCATGCCTTACCCTCTACCTTGTCTACTCCTCCCTCGACACCCCCTCCCACCGAGCCCACAGAGAGCCACTCTCCTCAGAATCTCATGGAGGTGGAGGAAGCTCCCCAGTGTAGGTTCCACATGCGCTGCCCCTTCCCTAATCTCAGTTCTTGTTTATTCTTGTCTTTCCAAAAAGCTGTTGATCCTGTTTTCCAGCTCTCAATTCATTTTCACCCAATAACAGTTTGTATCTAACTTAACTGACAAACCTTTGTGCTTGTGTTTGTATGGCAATACTGAACTCTGTCCTTTCATGTTTTTCATCTCTCCTTTAGTGACCTGGGCAGCAGAGTTGTTAAGTGATGCTTGGTCCAAATGAGTTCAAGGGGCTTCATATATATATAAATGTCAATCTCTAAGCTTTGATATTTCCCCTGGGTCCAAAGGGTCAGGGCTAGGGTCAACACTAATCTTCTGGCATGCCTTTCATGTTGCATTTAAACAGGATGTGGGAGTAAATTAGATGTATAATGGAAGCGATTGTTGAGTGATACTAAACTGTATTTAATGTCACCTTTGGTCCCTGTAGGTGTTCTCTACATACGTTTGCTTTTCTTTTAATGTTCTCGTCCTTGCCAAATACAATGCTAACGATCTGTTCATCTCAAATCTCATCTGTTCTCTTCTTTCCTCCCCACCCCTCACCCTCCTTTGTAGTGTACTGCTGCGGGCCTGTGCGTCTTCGTTCCAAACACTAGTGAAGTCTCTCTGGCTCGATCCTTCCTTCACTCCGACAGTCCTTTTTTCATCAGCTCCTTTGGTTCTTTACCTCTTATTTCTGCTGGACTTTTCTTTGATTATCACCATTCTGCTCTCATTCCTTTGATGGCCCTTTCTGCTGTTCTCTGCTGTCTTGTATTTGGTGTTACAGTCTCATGTTTGAGTGTCATTTCATTTCTATAACTTGCCTTTACTTGGTGCCACAGAATCCATTCTCATTGCATTTATACTTGTGACAAAAGTGAAAGCTTGTTTTTTTTGTATGTGGTTGTTTCTTCCTTTTTACAAATATTTGTACATACTCTGCATGGTTTTCACTTCATATTGATCCACTGGTTGTCAGTGATTATGCATGAGATCAGAGCTGAGTTAAAAGTGGACACAGAATGTAGTCAGAAGGCAGCGATGCTAGGTCACGTGATATCAGCCAATAGTTTGGTGATGTGATAGCTGCAGATCGATCGCAGGGCAGTGTACATTGCTCTGGCTGCCTGGTACTGTGGCTTGGTTTAGAAATCTGAAACCCGAATGCGTGCTGACTTTAGCAATAGTATGGAAAGAATGATATATCGGTGACATGTTACTTTTAGGTGGTGATGGCTCTTATATTTCATACAGACAAGCATATGAAATACAAGACCTCTTCCAGAAGAAAGCTTTAAAAATTAAAAAGACACTGCAAGCTGAGTTGTTGCAGAACTGTTGTTATTGTTGTGCGGGAGGCTTGCAGCTGCACCAATGCTCTATGATTTGTTTTTGAAGGATTGGGTTCAATGTAGAAAAAAAGAATATCATTTAGGCTGAGTAACCACAAGAACACTAAGCTTAAGGAAATCTGTTTCATAGAAACAACTTGTGTACAGTTTCGAGCAGTGTAACAGTAAGTATCCCGCATGCTAAAACACTAAGTGCCCCCTTTTTTTTTGCATTATCTTTGTTATATCAATGGAGCCCTTGTTTTTATCATATGATTCTCCACTGTGTGAATGCAACTACTGAGGTATTGCAGTGTATAATGTGGTGATGAAGAATTTTACTATTGTTGCAACAATGCACAGGGCTGAACTGATTACATTTTATTGTACGGGAACTGACTTTTCATTCTAATGCCATTTTTGGAACACCTTCTAAGCCTTTGAAATACGGTGCAAATGCATAGCCTGTTTTATGGGATGTGTAATTTTTGAGAGTGCAAAGAAGTAATCGCGGATTACTTTTTGTGAGTGAAAAACAGAATATATTTAAAAGACATGTTCAATTAAACTATTTGGCACAGCCCTGAGATTTCAGGATACTGATTTGGCCCTATGTATGGACTGAAGTGGCATTTCACAGTATTAACAGCTTGGGAATGGAGACACCCTTAGTTTAGCTCTAACAGAAGAATTTGCCCAAGGTCATGTTGAGTTGGTTTGTGTGCATGTGTGTGTGTGTGTGTGTGTATGTGCAGGCATATACATATGCAAGC
Source organism: Pterophyllum scalare (assembly GCA_024447675.2). Lineage (NCBI taxonomy): Eukaryota > Metazoa > Chordata > Actinopteri > Cichliformes > Cichlidae > Pterophyllum > Pterophyllum scalare. The sequence continues at coordinate 105,234 of JAMQGT020010242.1, read as the reverse complement.
ATAAATCTGTGTGTGCATATGTGCACTTGTCTTTGCATGCCTGTGTGAATGTGTGCCAGTTGTGGCTGTTGCTGGCATGACTAAGCTGTTGCTGGGAAGGAGCTGGGAGGACAGCCCTGTGAGTCATGACCACATCTCCTGGAACTGACTGTTCTGTCCACACCAGTAGGATCAGACTCAAAACTGACAGTCCTAGTACACACAAACACACATGCAAGAAGACATATTGGAGTGCAATGCATGCCCAGATGCATCCACAATCTCACTGACATGTGGCATTACAAACAGAGTCACTCACTGTTTTTTTTTAATCCACTGCTAAATTGCCAGTGCTGTGCATGCTGGCTGATCTACTAAAAAGTAAACAAGTGGTACATTGATTTTTATTCTCCTGGCCTCGAGTTTAGTGAGATCAGTGACAGAGTAAATAACTTCCCCAAACCCACACGACTGACCAGAGCATGATTGTATGACAAGATGAGAGGGTACAAGCAGTACTAGCTTTCCCTAAAATCTAAAACAGAACAGTAAAAATCTAATTAACAGAGTTTGATTACAGTAAATCCACCCAAACATCATTAAAGATGGGTTATCAAGTTACAAGTGGTGGTTCTTCACTCTTGCGGTTGGTATGTTTGGCTTATGTTTTTGGTTTGTTTGTGTATGTGTGTGTGAGTGAGTGTGTGAGATGTCAGATTGAATCTTGAAACTAATCTAAATACACTGCTCAAAAAAATAAAGAGAACACTCAAATAACACATCCTAGATCTGAATGAATGAAATACTCTCATTGAATACTTTGTTCTGTACAAAGTTGAATGTGCTGACAACAAAATCACACAAAAATCATCAATGGGAATCAAATTTATTAACCAATGGAGGCCTGGATTTGGAGTCACACACAAAATTAAAGTTGAAAAACACACTACAGGCTTTGATGTAATGTCCTTAAAACAAGTCAAAATGAGGCTCAGTATTGTGTGTGGCCTCCACGTGCCTGTATGACCTCCCTACAACGCCTGGGCATGCTCTTGATGAGGTGGCGGATGGTCACCTGAGGGATCTCCTCCCAGACCTAGACTAAAGCATCCGCCAACTCCTGGACAGTCTGTGGTGGATGGAGCAAGACATGATGTCCCAGATGTGCTCAATCAGATTCAGGTCTGGGGAACAGGCGGGCCAGTCCATAGCTTCAATGCCTTCATCTTGCAGGAACTGCTGACACACTCCAGCCACATGAGGTCTAGCATTGTCCTGCATTAGGAGAAACCCAGGGCCAACCAGCATATGGTCTCACAAGCGGTCTGAGGATCTCATCTCGGTACCTAATGGCAGTCATGCTACCTCTGGCGAGCACATGGAGGGCCTTGCGGCCCTCCAGAGAAATGCCACCCCACACCATTACTGACCCACTGCCAAACCGGTCATGCTGAAGGATGTTGCAGGCAGCAGATCGCTCTCCACGGCATCTCCAGACTCTGTCACGTCTGTCACATGTGCTCAGTGTGAACCTGCTTTCATCTGTGAAGAGCACAGGGCGCCAGTGGCGAATTTGCCAATCCTGGTGTTCTCTGGCAAATGCCAAGTGTCCTGCACGGTGTTGGGCTGTGAGCACAACCCCCATCTGTGGACGTCGGGCCCTCATACCATCCTCATGGAGTCGGTTTCTAAGCGTTTGTGCAGACACATGTACATTTGTGGCCTGCTGGAGGTCATTTTGCAGGGCTCTGGCAGTGCTCCTCCTGTTCCTCCTTGCACAAAGGCGGAGGTAGCGGTCCTGCTGCTGGGTTGTTGCCCTCCTACGGCCTCCTCCACGTCTCCTGGTGTACTGGCCTGTCTCCTGGTAGCGCCTCCAGCCTCTGGACACTACACTGACAGACACAGCAAACCTTCTTGCCACAGCTCGCATTGATGTGCCATCCTGGATGAGCTGCACTACCTGAGCCACTTGTGTGGGTTGTAGCGTCCGTCTCATGCTACCACGAGTGTGAAAGCACCACCAACATTCAAAAGTGACCAAAACATCAGCCAGAAAGCATAGGTACTGAGAAGTGGTCTGTGGTCCCCACCTGCAGAACCACTCCTTTATTGAGTGTGTCTTGCTAATTGCCAATAATTTCCACCTGTTGTCTACTCCATTTGCACAACAACATGTGAAATTGATTGTCAATCAGTGTTGCTTCCTAAGTGGACAGTTTGATTTCACAGAAGTTTGATTTACTTGGAGTTATATTGTGTTGTTTAAGTGTTCCCTTTATTTTTTTGAGCAGTGTACATCCTCAGTTTTTGCACCCCCTACTTTTTCAGGCACGTGTGTTTGTGTCAGTTTTGCTCCTCTCACAAGATTGTTGGACATCAATAATTTTTTTATGTTTTGTTGATCAGAGAAAAACCAATGCATTTCCTAATTGAAATATTTGTGCCCTCACTGATGTCTAATTACCACTTTTTGACTGTGATAACACCCAATCCTGATGCTGTGATTTTCTATTCTCTCCCAGCTTGGCTCCATTCTATTCAGAACTCTGCGGTCAGTAACCAGAAACCAGAAACTGAAGCACCTCTGGCCGAGACTCTGTCTTTAGGTGGCAGCAGTGCTAGCAGCAGCCTGCCTGACCAGGGTTACGCTGCCTCTGAAGGTATGGCAGAGGGTGAGGACTCAGGTGTGGTCAGTTCTCCCCTCTGACACCCAACCCACCTCGCCAGATGGGAGTTTGTCTCTGGATGGCAGTAGTGGATGGAAACCAGAGGGACCAGTGCGAGACAGTTCCAGTGACAGTGATGAGGGATGTGCCACCTGGGGATCAGTACACAGGTAGACAGGGGAACCAGGAAAGCGGGTGGGGCAATACTAAGGAAAGAAAGTATAATGTGAGCTCACAACTGGCTTATTTGCTGTATTTGCATATAAAGAAGGTGATTTAAGTGACATTCAAGATAGTGAGACTAATTAAGACATCTGCATTTACTATTTATCTATCTGACCTCTTCCTGGTACTCATTAATCTTTTTGTCAATATTTGCCCATCTTCTCTAATCTGTTCATTTGAGCCAGCTTAACTGCTATTAACTAAAACCTGCATGAAAAAGATCCATTTTACACCCCTTTGTTCCACAGTAAACCATCCCAGTTTTATCCAACTTTAGTCTGTCCACATTTGCTATTGTGCCATCAGTAATAATCAAGAACAGTTGCTGCCATATTATATTTGAGTCGTGGCCAAAGTTGGCACCCTCGGTATTGCGTTCTGGGTTTTTAGAGTTACTGGTTGTAGGCCCTTAATCAGAAGTCTGTGGAAAATCAATTCCGCTCCAGATCACTTTTCTCATTTTGAATTGTTTTGAAATGCATATGCTCATGTGCCCAGACCAAGAATCTTGGATTGATGCTTGTACTCAGAGACATTTTATGAATCCAGGTTCTGGTCTGATGTTGCTAGCTCTTTGTTATTCCAGGAAAGCACTATAACCCTGTTTTCTCAGAATTATTGGGGAAAAGCGGACCAGTCCAAGTCTCTTAGAAGATAAATTCTATTTGGGTTGGCCTTCTTGATGCAATTTGTTATGGCTAATATGCCACAAACCCCTGAGAATTCTCTGCTGAGCCATTGAAGAGAGTGCATGAAGCTTGAACTGTGGTAATAATATCTTAACAGCTGCATGTTTCAAAGCCAGCAGACTCCAATGGAAATAAAATTTGACTTTAAACATGTGCAAAATACTTTCTCTTTCTTCTACTTCTGAACTGTATTTACCCTTTTGATTTCTTAGGCAGATTAGTAAAGGGAAGGGTGCTGAATATAACAGCATCCCTTAAATATTGGTTTCACTATATAGTATTTTCAGCAGTGTTCATTTTTTTCATTTAAAATGATAAGGCCCTCTGCAAGATTATTTTTACATTCATATGCTATATATGTGGAGATGACTTCTTCTTTTTATGTACCCTTCTCAGGCACAAAGGCATTAGCCCTCAGTCACAGTCAGTCGTATCAAAAAACAGCTTTGAAGATGATCCGGAGCTCACAGCCCAGCTCCAGCAGACTCTGGTTGATTTTGAAGCAGACCTTGCAGGTGAGGGGTTGTGCCAAAAATATAAGCTACACTGGATTATAAATGTCCTCGCTGAATTGTCCTGGGAGTCCAGGCATGTATACATCCAACACTGAAAATGAAATCTAGCCAATTAAAGGATTTAACCTGTTGACCATCATATCACCACTGCAGCACTAGATGGATCAGGTTGATGTAATCCTGTTAATGTTCTCTTTAATATGAAATTGCTTGAACAACCTATTAAGGCCTGGGTCTGTCACTCTTTTGCAGACCATGAAGATATATTCTCAGCAAAAGAGATGCCTTATGCCATACCTACTGACAGTAATGAGGTGCCAGTGTCCATAGTGGACATGGATGTGCCAGTTACAGCCATAGATGAAGTACTGGAGGACTACGATCGTAATATTGTTGAACAGGAGGTGAAGTCACTTACCAGGACAAAGTCGGTTGGCAGCAAAGGTAACAAAAGCAACCAGTACATCAGTTTTAAAAACTGAAACACATGCTTTATTATATTTCCTATAATTTTTCCTGCCCTATCTCATCACAGATCATGGCATTTCTCACAAGTCCACAATGGAACTCCAGAACAAAAACAACAATGCTTACACAGACGCTGTCAATAATAAAAGAAACCATACAAATACTAAGGACCAGTTTAAATCTGACCAGCAAAATCAAACAGTGGAGAACAATTTTGTGTGTCACAGAAAGGAGGAAAAGATAAAGCAGAAAAAAATTAAAGATATGAGTCCTATTGATACCAACGGTGTGAAAGGCGATGAGCAAATATCAACTGTTAAAACTAATGATGATGATGTGCAGGAAAACAGTAAGAATGCTGAGATCCTGCATGATCCTTTGAGAAGTAATGCTCAGTCTTTTCAAAAGAAGAAACCTGATCTTCCACCAGCAAGTCAGAAATCAATATCGACAGAAAAGGATGAACAGATGCATAGGGTTTACCCTACTTCACATAGTAAAATTACTCACAATGCGACATCACGATTTGGTATGAAAACCTTCACTGTCATCCCTCCCAAACCATCCGTCACATGTGTTGCTACAGAAAAGTCAAGTGTCCCATTTACCATTGGTGCCATTAAGATTGACGATCAAGGAAACATGGTGAAAGCGGGTATCTCCAGGAATAATGTCCCTAGGTCTTCAGAGTCGAAGATCAATTCTGATGAGGATTCTCCCCTTCTTGGAAAGGCCAAAGCTTTTTGGAGCTCAAATGAAAGACAGGACAGTACTGTAAACCCCAGCAAAAATCTGATTGACAGCACTAAGGAGTGCACAAACAATCTGAATAGTGCTTCTACTTCAGTCACAGGATCTACACTAAAGACCAGTGACACAGAGTACCTGAAATCAACACAAAGTACAGTTTATAAACCTGCAGAGAGAATCCAATCTAAAGAGGTGGTTAAAGAAGAAACTAAAGAACCTGTGAAGGATTTCAAAGTTGCAGACAAGGTTTGGGTTGAGGTGGACAGCAAAAATTCAGTATCCAGAAATGTTCAGCAGCCAAGTGACAAACCTACTCTTCCTCCTTCAGTATTTCCAGACGTTAAGAAAGACTTGTCCTTCCTCAGACCTCCCAGGCGAACCTCAAGCCAATACGTGGCATCTGCCATCACTAAACATGCCCCAAAAACCTCAGTTAAACCCAGCTGTATCTTTAAAAGCCCTGAATGTTCTGCTTCCCTGAAGACACCGACTGCTGACCTCCATAAATCAGGTCAATCGATACAAGTGAATCCACACCAACCTTCCCTGCTGTCTTTATCAGATAATAAGGAGAATGTCTCTGCTTCTATAGTCAGGTCTCCTGGTCCTCAAAGGTCTACAAGCTACCCACAGTATATGTCAGATAGCCAGAAAGATTTTGGAGAACCAAACAGGGTTGGACCAGAAAATGGTATCAGAACTTCCACCAAAGGAAGCTCTAATATGTTGGAAACAGAAACAGCCAAGAATAATCACACTGAGTCGAGTGGATCCACCAAAATAAAAGTAACTGCCAATAACCAAGATAATATCAAACACATTCAGCCTAGAAATCCCAGCTCAGCGAAAAGCAACACTCTAAACTCATACATCAAACCACCAACAGCCCCCAAGATCATATCCCAAGGGCAGACAAGTGTAAGTAAAACCTGGATTAGACTGTTAATATTGCAACATTTAAGTCTTGAAAATATGCTATAAATAATTTTTACAACTAATTTGCACCTGTATGTTACAGAACTTGGAGGACACAACTTCAAAATCTCAACCAACTGTCACAGTGTTAGACAGTGGTGTGACCCCGGGATCTCCAGCTGTGACGGTGTTTGGGCCAGTTAAAAAGTTCAGACCAGTGATCCATAGATCTGTTGAGGAAGAGACATCGCTGCACAGCAGCCTGATGGAAGCAATACAGACAGGTGGAGGCAAAGACAGACTCAAGAAGGTGAGTCCAAGATAAAGTATAATATGTGGATGGATGGATAATAAGAATGATCTGTGGGATAGCATTTGCCCATCTATCTGGTTTCACACATTTATCTAAATGTAATGGTGTTGCCTGAATTTTTCCTTTTTATTGCCTTATTAGATATCTACATCTACTTCTGGTCCCAGCTCCCTGAAGAAAGGGCCTTATGTTGAAGAGGAGAATGAGAGGTCTGCTCTTTTGGCTGCCATTAGAGCCCAGAATAACACCAGCAGACTGAAAAAGGTAAAATAAAATAAAAATCCTAAGAACTAACAAATATCACATAACTACATGTGCTGATATCCAGAGGGTAACTAATAGGGGCATGCTCTAAAATAGAACAGTGTGGGTTATTATTAGCTCCACTGTTGATGACAGATGACAGTCAGTGGAACTTATCCGATACCAAGCCGTCCGGCATCCTTCTGTTACTCCTCGGTCACTTCTGTTTGAAATCTTCTGAAACTTAGCACAAATACTCTTTAGGTAGGGCTCTGCGAAATAGGGAGACAGACTGGGTTTTTTTTTTTGTTGTTTTTACAAATTTAAATTATTTTTTACTTCAGTTGCTACTCCTTTCTGAGTTATTGGCAAATTCTTCTGAAACAGTATGGGCAAAGCTCTACAGAATGTTATAGACAGATTTTCAATTTTTTACTTTAGTTTTTTACAAATTTTCAGAAAAAATTAAAAAATATTATCAGGTCAATGATGGTTGACCTACAGCCAAATTAGTTTCCGTTCCAGTATATCACATACTGTACAAGTAAAGTATTTGACAGCGGAGCTCTATAGGCCAACAGGTCTCTTGTTTTAACACTTGGTATTCATAGTCATTGACTGACCCCTTCAGCATTTACCTCCATACAGACATCAAAAATATTTCTCAGCCTTATAGGCCACCATTTAGATATAGATTAAGATATACCACTTTAAGTTTTAAAAAAACTGTGTGCAGATATTCAATATCAGCATAGCATAAATCCTAATATTTAGCTATATCCTTGCCTAGTGCCATTAGCAGGTCAGCTATCGTGTATGTACTTGTTAAGCATCAGCGTGTTTGCGTTGTCATTGTGAGTCATTGCTATGCTAACTGTAGCGTTTAGCAAAGGTGCTAACACCATTTTATGGTGTGCGTATATATATATATATATATATATATATATATATATATATATATATATATATGGTTTTACACTGCCCAAGCACATGCACCCATTACAGTAACACTTAAGATCAAAAAGAGCTTAAAATATAATGTGAATGCTAAACACTTTATCCTGTGTGGTTTTCTCTCATGTACGTACCCGTGTGGAATGAAAGAGGCAGAAAATGTGCTGCTCTTTTTTGCGATCAAATTTTTATCTCAGTTCAATAAAGTTTCACAAACAACCAAAAAAGAAAAAAGGGAACATAAGATCACAATCATATGAAATTTTGTGTGCCTACAAGATGGGCATAAAATAAAAACACTCGAACCTAGAACAGCACATATACATACACACACTCATATACATACATACATACATACATATATATACAGACGCATACACGCAAATCTGTATACGCATGCATAAAAATATAAATCAACTAAATAAACAGAGAAATAGACAGGCAGGCAGCCAAGCAAAACCTACAAACCAGATGAGCAAATACCTGAAAAAAGTGGGCAAAGCACATCATGTAACGAAAATGTGCTGCTCTTGATGAAACATCCATGGTTCTGTTCTGGAGGTTCCCTACTAGAACTGGAATCTTTGGAATGCTGCATAGGCTATCCCAGGAGTTGTGCATGAGGTGTATCAGGAGTATGTGTCAGAGGCTCATCAGGCATATATGTGAGAGCAGCTGTTCTTCCATATGGTTATGTGTCTACAGTTACCATTGTCTCACCGCTCTGTCCGACAGATCAACTCTGTGGCTGCTCATGAGCTTGACAAATTCCGGAAGTTGGCATCTGAGGAGGAGAGAAGTCCAAGCTCTCCCTCTTCCACTGAGAATTCGGCCTGCATTTCTCCCGTCTTTCCTCACCCACCGCCTCCACCAGCACCGACAATTGCACCACCACTTCCTTCCCCCGTCCTGCCCCAGGGTAAAACTAACTCTGTGCCACATTCAGCTGCTAACGCCCCTATGAACCCTGCCCTGGCCAGGGAGGCTATGCTGGAGGCCATTCGTTCTGGATCTGCTGCTGAGAGGCTCAAAAAGGTACGATTACAAAAAATATAGAAATTTACAAGGGAGCTCCGAACAACCTTTGTCTGATTTATATTAAGAGCCTCTTTGTGAAAATACAGAGAAATAAAGAATTAAACCTCCATCTTTGCATTAGGTAAAAGTTGCAGCAGAGGGTGCTGGCAGTCTCATCTGTTTGGGCAGCAAAAATGAACAAAAACACTTCAAGATAAATAATAAATAATAAAAAGCTCAAGCAAATTAAAATTTAATATAAGCTCAGCAAGTGGTGAGTATTTTTGTTTTTTCTTTTGTTGTTATTGTTTTCATGAATGTTAGGGATCAGGACATCACTGTTTTACCCAGAGAGACTCTTATTAAAGAAGGGAGAAAAAGAGAGGCAGACATAAAAAAAAAGGCTCTAAGTACAGACTGAGGCAAGAAAACCAATTGAGCTGAACCATTGTCCTCTTTCTTTCACATCTTTGGTCTGGTTTCACACAGCTTGCCTCGCTGGAAGACATCACTGGCACTACAAAGATCTCCTGTGGTCTAGCAGCCAGGAAACTGGAAATGAATTGCAGATGGCAACACATACAAAGATAAATCTGACAGCCATACTGTACTGCTGTATGAGTATTTTCGAGAGGATAAAGTTCAATTTTAGGTCATCAGCTATGGAAAAATAAGACTTGCAGAGTTCTGAAACGTTATAATTGTTGTTTTTGCCGTTTTTTTTTTTTTGTTTTGTTTTGTTTTTTACCAGAAAGGAACAATAGCAGTCAATGAATAGCATCAAGAGGGAGAAAAATCACATGTTGTTTTGTTGCCAGAAACTGCTGCTCCTGTCATTATCACAGAGGAGAACAAAAATGACATGTTCAATTTCTTTCAACTAGGTCGCCGTTCCCATGAAGACGGTGCAAGTGAACGGCAAACTGGGAACAATCCAATCAAGCTCCTCAGCAGTCCCTCAGCAATAAGAGGGGAATCCCACATCACCACAACAAGAAAGAATACATTAGATGTAGTCTCAGTTTTTGTTTTTCGCCATTGTGCTTTTGCAGCAGGTCTTTGGAAAAAATAAAACCTTCAAGTCGCATTTTCAGTGAATGCTGTTTGAAATATTTTTGCACTGCAGAAATCATTAAAAATCAAGAAAGAAGAAATCGTTCACAATAAGAGTCACATCTCTCACTACTAATATAGGGCCTTACGCGTACATGAATGCAGTTTTAAAAGGAACAGCAAGGCAGGGATATAATTACTTTTATTTTTATGAATGGGAAGGGATTTAAATGTTTCTTCTTACTTCTTGCAAGGAGAATGTCACTTTGTTAGTAGCCAAACACCTGTAACATCTGTCTGACAAAAGGTGTCATAGGTGAAAGGTTTGCTGTTTATGCCACCTATAATGTCAAACTGCTCCACGAAAACACGCGTCCGCCTTTGTACCATATTGCTGTTCCTGTATATGTCCGCTGCCATCTGCACTTGAATTCAGTAGCTGTAACTAGAGCATTAAAGCAAATATGTGCCAATGAAAGCAAAATTTAATAGTGAGACTTTCATGTCATTTTGCATTGTGATATTTTCCATTTGCCTTTACCACGATAGGTTTCGAATGCCTTGTACTTTTGCTCAATCAGTGTTATGCACATAATGTTTGTTTAAAAAAAAATCTGTGTAGGGTGCAATAAGTTTGATTTGATTCTGGACTACTTCATATTTTATTGTAACAAATTAACATTATTTAAAACATGCTTTTTTTTGTATATTTAGGAAAACAGTACGTAAATCCATGAGCAGTGCTTTAAGCGTATTGTTTCATCGAGATCTGGTCTATAATGCCAACTTCTGCAGTTCAGGACTCTAAGGAGTCAAATTGTAAGGACTGGGTAGTGCCTGTTAGTGCATTACGCTCCTGTTTAAGCTTCTAACCTTCATTCGTGCTGCTGTTAAAAATCTTTCCGTTGCTTTCTGTGTGATATTTCCACCTTAAGGTGGAAAAGATGGAAAGCATGGCCTTAATGTTTGATGTAAGTACATACTGTAAGGTCTTTTTTTTTATTGTTCCTTTATTGACATTTCAACATTTTGAAGCATTTTCATTAAAAACAAAAGAATGGTTTCACCATGAGCAAAGAGAGAGTTTATTGATTAAGTCGATAGATAGCCTTAGCAAAGGTTACATCTTGATTTAAGCATTATTGCATTTCATTCTGCTCTGTAGGTGAAGTTTATAGTGTGTCATAGCTATGAGCGATGGTGGGTGCTGCCATTAAATAATTTATATTAGACACGGATTGAAGTCCGTGCTGGATCATTAGATCTTTAGAATGAAGAAAAACTTAGTGTCCATATTCAGGTAAAATCTTTGCTGCTGTGTATTTTGAGATAGATATAAGTTTGAATAATTTTATAGGGATTGATTAATTGAATTCATTTTCACTTCCGATAATTCAAAAACACACTTTCACAGTTTAATTTGACCTTACGACGACATCTCTGAGAGCTTGTCTCTTCTCTGTTTTTCTATAACTACACAGCAAATTTCTGGAGTGAAAAATTAGGTAGTTACGCAAAAAGAGTGAAAGTGTTATATTTGTGGAGTTTATTCGTGGACTCTAACTCTTGTTTGGGTTGAGGCATATTAATTGTCAGAGTAATATTTTGGAGTTCATTCAGTGGGTGTTCAGGAGTGTGAGTCAACCCCTCCCCTGGAGTTTATGTTTAACCGTCACTCTATGACCAAACTTGCACAGCAAAGACAAACTGGACTTCGTAGTGAGGTAAGATTTTTGGTCAATTTTTGATTTCTTTCTTTACCTCAACTATTATAAAATGTATTAAAAAAATTTGGATGTGTGTATGCTTGTTTTGAAGTTGTTAATGAACAACAGCATTATTACAAGTATGCTGCATTTGGTCTTTGACTGCTGTAAAGTGGATAAGCTTAGGCAGTCATGTCTTTTCTGTTGATACGTTTAGAAAAATTCATTTTCCCTCCAGACTAATGTGTGCATACTGATACTGAAGACAAGAGTCTCAGTGGCTAAAGGAGTGTTAATGAGGTAAGAGTAATGCTAATGTTATAGTGACAAGCTAAGGCTACAGTTAAATAAAATAACTCTGGATTATGGTTTTATTTAGCAAGTTTTTATTTCCTTTGGTATAACAGAGAAGAGTCAGGTTCATGAAGCTGCTGCTACAGAGCTCAGTGAAGTCCTGGCGGCAGTGTTTGGCACCAGAGTAAGTAACCGCTAACCTACATTAGCTAACAACCCAATAGCAATTTCACAGTGATTCGTGAAACAGCTAAACATTATTATTCTTGATCCTTTTAATGTTAGATGACCAAGACGTTGATAAAGGTACAACTAGGGGCAAAGAAGAAATATGTGAAATTAGAGGACGTTCCATGAATTAGCTTTAGATGCCTGAACAAAAGCAAAACTGTACCAAAGGATGAAGTGCAGTGGAAACAACTGAACATGACCATTTTCATGCTTATCAAGTGAGTGAATGCATACCTAAGAAGATACTGGTTATAGAAAGGGAGCAGTTAAGACATTTTAAGTGTTTTGATGTCCAAATGTCATATGGGTGTGATTCCCAATTTTATGTTGTATCAGAAAATTGTATTATTTGAATGGTTAAACTTCACTGTTGTGATCTTGAAGATGTTTAAATGTAAATGATTTGTTTTAAATAAAAATATCTCTGTAAACAGTGCATTGTGCAGCAGTAATTTTTACATAAAATACATGACTAATATAAAATTGTTAACTCTAAAAAAGGGTTGAATTAAATATATTTTGTGTTCCTCCTAACACTGGTAGTGAGTAAATATTGAAATTAACTCAGTTTTAGTGTTGCATATACTCTTTATTGGATTAGAACTTTAACACCTGAGGAGTAAAATTTTAACTCAGAAAAAGGGGTTCAAGATCAACTCCAAAATAATAGTTATTTTTACTCAGCTCTGGAGTCTATGTGATGGTCACACATGTACACTAAGGGAGGGAAGAGGCAGGACTCCAAACGCAGAGCTCCAGGAACACAGGGTTTATTAAACTGAAGGGGGAACAAAAACACACATGAACTCCCCCCGGGAAATGCACGGGTTGGGAGGAGACCAGGGAAACCAGGAAAACACGCGGGACAGACACAGGGACCACAGCGTGGAACAACCACTACGAAATGACACGACAAGGAACGGAAGAAAACTGAGGGCTTAAGAATACATGAGGGCAATTGGGGCAAGAGAAAACAGCTGGGGAACACAGGTGAAGCAAATCAGGAAAACAACAGGGGGAAGCAAAGTCAAACACGAGACATGGGGAACACAAGACTATCAAAATAAAACAGGAAAAGACGGGACCAGGAACATCAGAACATGACACACCAGGGACCAAAGAAAACAAGGAACCAAAACAGGGAAAAACAACAGAAAACACTGGGCCACAGGCCCAGGACCATGACAGTAACGATGTATATCTTCTCAACTAAAGAAATCATTGTGATAGATTTTGTTTTATTCCACCAATTGAGTGAACATTTTATAAGCTATTGCTTTTTATGTTTTAAGTGCATGTTGCTTTGGGGTGAAGGTTGCACATTTAATTTTGTTTACCTGTTTGTTTGTTTTTTTGATTCAATAAATACATTTTGTAATCAAGCAAAAACTTACATGCAGTCTTTTTTTTTAATATATAAATTAAAATGTGTAATCCCCCTCTACCCCCTCAAATAGTAATTAGAAAGATGTTAGGTTTAGCAGATGGTAGTATGAACCTTGCCCTGGAAGGCATCTCCCTGATGTGTCTGTGCCATTCCCAGCACTGTGGTTTGCTGGAAGACTGTGGCCATCCTGCAGTCCTTGTGAAATATATTGTAACCTCTCTGCCACACCACAGATGAGCTGCTATTCCGGGCAGTAGCTCATGGCCGTGACTCATCACTATGTGGTCACACAAAATCACTCTCAAAGAACTTGAACCTTCCCTGTATTCCTGAGCATTGGACTCTGTGCTGCTTCACTGCCCCTCCCCCCTCCAATGAATGATGCAAATATCCACATTTTATTGCAAATTAAAATAAAAATACATATTTTGTACATGCACATCCTGTTTTGCCACAAGTGTCTTGTAAAGGCAAGCAGAAAGTGAACACTGATGCTCTTTAACTGCCTTCTTTCCAGGTGTTCCCAGGCAGACGCATTAATTGAAACTTTCATGGTGGAACAAAAAAAAAAAAATCAGAGTGCAGAAGGGCGAGCGTGGCTGTGACGGCCGAGAGAGAGAGAGAGAGAGAGAGAGAGAGCTGTAAATTCCTGCCGGGACCACAGGCTCTTTAGTGGGTTCAAATCCATGCTCACTCTAACAGCCATTCTAATCTGCCTTACAAATATGTGAAAGGGTGTGTTTGAGTGGGTGGCTGTCTGTGTGTCAGTGGGTGGGTTAGTGCGGGTGATATTTTTGTTGTGAGTTTTTAACGTGTGTTTGGGCTTGTGCCTTTGTTGCAGTTCCAAACCATTTTAACCATCCTGGCAACGTAAACAACCTCCAAATCAAGAATTACCAGAAGGTCACACCACATAACAGAACAGAAATATACTCATTCAAGTTTGACTCTGGTTACTTCTTGTTTTTATATGCCTCATTGCTGGGTTTGTGTTTGTTACCGTAATGTATTAAAATGTAGGCCTAAGCCAGGTAAGGTCAAAATAATATGAATATATAGCTAATAAATGCTAAAAAAAAAAAAAAAAAGCTCTCCTTAAATGCAAATTGATCCATGGTCCCGTGAGAAACTGTAATAAACACGATTCACTGACTGACTGGGTATATATCACCCAGCTTTGTTAGCCTCGACTGGCCGACTTATGAGTGATGGACACGCCGCCTGTCGGCAGGGGTTGCACTCACTTTGTTTTCTGATATTGGCTAGTCTACTGTGTATCTGATCAATCAGTTTAAACAAAAGGCCCATGAGATGCTGAATGTCTGATGAGGTGAAATCAACACAGTGTGTGTTTAGTTTCAGACCAAGGGCCAGACATAAAAAGAATACTTTGTTGCACATTTGTATGTAAGTGTGTGTGCGTGACTCTGACTTTGAGTCTCTGTTTACCCACAGTGTGAGCCCTCTGTTGCCCTGATCCAGATACATGCAAACATAGCTCAGGACTGATGAGTTCTTCCACTCCAGACTCCCATGGCATTTTCTCGTCACTCATAAAGACGTGCAAGTCTGATATATGCATGAAAATGAACTGAACTCTGGTTAGTTCCTGAAGGAGGCAGAACCTTTTCTGACAGGACTGTGGAGCTCGTTTTAAGTTGCTCTGTTTGATGCATTGCACTATACCCACATTTAAACTAGTTAACAGCCTGCATTACAAAAAACACTACCTGAATGTGCAACTCTGACGTTTCTTTCAGTAATATAAACAAGAGAAGCTCTTATGGAATAGAGGGAAGCTCAGAGGGGTAAAAAAAGAAAACGCAATGGTGCTGAGAAGTAACTCTGATGCAATGAGATTTGACCCCCAGTTGTGCAATTTACATACCTTCCAGCTACTGGTGTTTTTGTTACAGATTGTGCTTGTCAGAGCAGGGTTCTAATTAAAAGTGGAGTCCTTAGCTTTAGGCTGCAAGTGTATCACTTTAATAGAACTCTTTGCATGCAGCCACCTTGGTTTACTATTTTAGTCCTGAAAAGTAATTTTAGGCATTAATCTGCACACTGGCATACTGTACTGTTTCTTTCTATTTTGCTTCTAAGAAGCCATACTTTCTTGTTTTTTTTTAAGTGGTCTAAAGCATTAGTCCAAGCTTCAGTACCAGGCTTTCTGCAGGTCTTTTCAAAGTTTTTTTCTGCTTTTTTCACTCACCTGACCATTTTTGCAGGACTGTTTTTTGTTAAACCACTTAACACTGACTTATGAATCATTAAAGCATAAAAAAAAGCACCTAACTTGAGGGATAAGCCAGTGTTGTGTCTACATATAACAGACAACTTAGAAAAGAATCCATATAAAATTGTATCTTTAGGCACTTTGTTTCTAGCAGCCTGTCACAAAGACCCATAATTTGTTTCCAATTCTTTAGTCGAATCTATGAAAAATGTAAAACATAACTGTGTCCTTAAAATTTTGAGGAAACTAGACAAAAAAAATGACAAAAGACAAAAATAAAAGAAGTGACAGGCTTTAAAAACTACACCAGATGAACAGTATCTGAAAGTCATGTCCTTAAGGAATATGAAAAAAATCCAGTGAAGGCCTGACACAGGACCGGAAAGATGCATCTGGCCCTTCAGTTGATCCATCCACTGTTCACTGAAGCCTCATCAGAAATGTGATCATTGGAATTGTGGCAATCAAGAAGATGTTCTTAAGGAAGGGAAAAAGGGAGAAAAGGCTAATGTAAAAAAAGATTTTTTTTACCTCAGTCCATACACACACAGGAAAAATATCAGTCATGGATTGGCCTCCCCCGAACTGAGACCTCAAAATTATTGAAGCTATGTAGGATCATCTTGTCAGAGAACAGAACAAAATGCAGTCAACATCCAAAGAAGAGCTCTGAATGCCCTTCTGGAAGCCTGGAGAACGATTCCTGATGAATGTTTAAAGAAATGACAAGAAAGCTGCCTCAGAGAGTTCAGGCTGCGCTGAAGAATATAAAAAAATGAAAAATATCGACTTTGAAGCACATTAGAATTGTAGAACCTGCTTTTGCCTTATATGCTTCATTTCCGTGTATGTTTGCACATGTTTCAATAAATCACTGCACCCATTTCACATTTTCATAGCAAAATATAAAGATATGAGGGGTGACTTTTGCATGCTACTGTACAGCTTTACTACAATAAGTAGACATACTGTCACCACTCAGTTGTGACTGTCATTAACCTTGAATGTGGCTTAATAATGATCCTGATTAAGAAGCACTTGTTAATATATGTGTGCCAAATGAAACTGGCAGGGTAGCTGTTGTTCAAATTCTCATCCATATGTACAGAGGAGATCGGGAGAGAGGTAGAACAGTGAGTGTCTACAGCCAAACACAGTGCGCTGGGGCTGCATTTCAGCCAGCTTGGGATGTGTTGGGGATCTTGTCAAGACTGATGGAATTATCAATGCAGAAAAACCATCAGATTTTGATACACCATGCAATGCCATCTGAAAAAAGTCTGATTGGTAGTGACTTCATTTCTCAGTATGACAATGTCAAACACACTCCAATGCAGTAAAAGCATACTTGGATAGATAAACACAATGGAACACTATCAGGCATGGATTGGCCTCCCCAGAGCCCGGACCTCAGTGTTATTGAAACAGTGTGGGATCATCTTGACAGAGAACACACCAAAAGGCAGCCAACATCCAAAGAAGAGCTTTGAATGTCCTTACTTAAAGCAATGACAAGAAGGCTGCCTCAGAGAGTTCAGGCTGTGTAGAAGAATAAAGGTGGTCACACCCAATATTGACTTTGAAGCTTGTTAGAACTGTACAAACTTTGTTTTTAAACTGTATTTCTATGTATGTTTACACGTTCAACAAATCCCATTTTCCTAGCAAAAAGTAGAAATGAGGGTTGTTCAAGACACAAATTGCTCACCCCTGTAATACAAAAAAACTTATCCAAGTAGTTCATTAACTCCATGTTGTTCAAGTAGCTCGTTATGTTAACACAGTATTTCCGGAATAATTCCCTCCGTGAGCTCTCCAATAACAACTACACTCCCAGTTGTAGTGTCACAGCTCCTCCAGAAGACAAGGGAATCCTCTGAACACGCCCTTAAGATCTGAACGCCGCATTAATCGGCCCTCTCGTGTGGGCGTGGTCTAATCTAAAGGGGAGGTGTTGTTCGCGAGCGTGTGTGTTTGTATGTGTGCGTGCGTGTGTGTGTGTGTGTGAGAGAGAGTCCTCCCTGGCCGCATGAGATGACGAGTACCCTGCAGTCTTTGCAGCCTCTGTTTTCGTGTTCTGCTGCTCGTCTTGCCTCGGTGTATCTGTCCGTTCCGGGAATGTTGACCGACGTGGCCTGATCCGACGTTGTCGAGTGTCCCTTCATCTCCAGACCGCCGCCGCTCTCCGTGTCTGCCTGTAAGGGTCGTAAGCCTGCCCGAACCGATTTCGCTGTAAGGTGGGTGCATGTTAGTGCGAGAAGACTCTGCCCTCATGCTTCTTGTATGTCTGTGTGGAGAGCGGTCAGTGGGGACGTGTAGTAAAAGTTTAACGTGCTCGCTGCGGTGACACACGCCTTTATGTGTTTCGGAACACATGTGCGCACTGTGCGCAACCGCTTAGCGGGACCTGCCTCCCTTTCTGACAACGGCGAGTCATTGAACTTTGAAAACAAGTTTATTCATTACGCCGCTCTGTTGCCTTCGATTTAACGGACCTTATTGTAAACCTACAAGTGGAAAACTTCCGCTGAAGATACCCCAGCCTTTTTTTGGGGAGTGAGTATCCGCCTCAATTTCGTGCACTTTCCCAAACACTTCCCAGCGTTTCTTCGGATTCAAGTTCGCCTTTAAGAGCGGCATTCTGATGCCAGTAGCCTGGCTTGTTTGTACTACTTTGACAGCAGTCTGCGGTGGCCCTTGGCCTTCCTTGTATCTAGTAGGATTCTAGCGCCCCCCCACACCCCACACCCTTTCCAAGAGTTTCACCACTTTCGCCTTATCTCCTTATCTTTTTGGCAGCATTTACTGGGGGGGGGGGGGGGTGAACGAAGTTGTTTCCTATTGCAGAGGTTCTCAAAGTGGGTTCCTGGGACTCCAAATGGGTCCTTGAGTGGGTTCCAGGTGGTCCGGGATACAGTGAGTGAGGAAACATTTTTAAATGGGTTGTAACAAGTGTCACAGTAATGCTCTCTGAGGGTGTGAGCTCCAGTCCAGGCTCCATTATATGGGCTGCTTGGTGTGAAAAATTTGAGGAACCCCTTTCTTCAACCTTTACCCCAAATGCTTTAAATTCACGAGGGGAACCCATCTATTGAATGCTTTAATCTGTATTGCACACTGCTTTAAAGGCCCGTTGCAGTACATAAAGTCAACAGCGCGACATTTTGTCTGTTATACAATACTTTGAGAAATATGTTTAATGATCACAACTCTAACAGTGAAAAGATTAGTAAATGAGAGAGCCTGATCATTATCTAACTTTATGTGGAGATACCCTGACAAAGCAACTCTTCACAGATACTCTAATCTGCCTTGTCATTTGGGCACTCTTCCAATCAATTTCTTCATTGGCTGCGTGTGGTCTCTGCAGAAAGTTGCATAACCGCCCAAATTTATGATTCTGGAGACTATTGATGTTGGCCTGTGTGTTTTGAATACAGATCAGTGTTCTCTCTGGGAATGTGGAGTGGGACCAGAAAGAGATGCTTGGAGACTGATGCATGACTGATTTTTGTAGGTAAAGAACTTCTGTCAGTGTGCCGTTTGCAAGGGAAAACTTGAGTCTCTCCTCAAAAACTGAGGATTTGCCTTTCACTAATCTCAGATTTATCTGATGATCTTCCATTTCCCCCTCAGACCTCTGTGGTTGTATAATACTAGTAGGCATGAAACATGAATTATTTCCAGTTGCTTTGAATCCAACTAGTGTTTGGCAATGAGTTGAAACCTTCCAAAATATATTCACCAAGGTGTTTGTGCTTCACAGACTGATTGACCTGAATGAGGCAATCCGATGAAAAACACCTTTGCAGCCGTTCCATTCACAAACAGGTGGTGACAACATATGGAGCAGAGTGCAGAACCTGTCAAGTGTGATGGTGCTGGTGGAAAAACTAGCCTTATGTGGCTAGCCTCCCTAGAATGAGCTCTGGGATAGCTTGTTAACTCAAACTGCCTGATACATGAAAATGGAGACTTCCACAGTGAGGCTTTGCTATACATCACTAAAGAGTGACTATGCAATGTGATGAGATGAGAATCTTCATCAGTGTATGTGCAGAACTTTCAGCTCCAGCTAAACACAATCAAAAGGAAGGAAGCAACACCCTGTGGCCCGATTACACTTTACAAGTTAATCATTTACTAAGCTGATTCTCAATGAAGTGGATCGCTAAATGAAACAAGAGGGGGGGAAAGCATGCAAGAACAGCACTAGAAAACCCTGATATTTTACTTAACTTGAGAGTTTCATTTAAGCGTTCAGCACACGCATATTAGCAAGTGCTTCTTAATCAGAATCATTATTAGGAGAAACATGAAAGTCAGAGAATCCTGAATAAAAATCTATATTACCATCTCTGGCCCCAGAGAGCTGATCAATAATCGGACCAAAAAAATGTATAACATTCAAGGTTAATGACAGTCACAACTGTGTGGTGACAGTATGTCTAATTATTGTAGTAAAGCTGTACAGTAGCATGCAAAAGTCACCCCTCATATCTTTATATTTTACTATTAAAATGTGAGATGGGTGCAATGATTTATTGAAACATGTGCAAACATGAAGCATATAAGGCAAAACCCAGAATTTTTGTAGAATTCTAACTAGCCTGAACATCAGTATTTGCTGTGACCACCTTTTATTCTGGATCACAGCCTGAACTCTCTTAGGCAGCTTTCTGGTATCAATTTTATTATTATTAATTTTTTAAAAAAATTTTAAATATAAAGTAGTCTTCCAGAATAGTTCTCCAGGCTTCCTGAAGGACATTCAAAGCTGCTCTTTGGATGTTGGCTGCCTGTTGTTGTGTTCTCTGTCCAGATGATCCCATACTGCTTCAATAAAGTTGAGGTCTGGGCTCTGGGGAGGCCAATCCATGACTAATCGCGTTCTCATGTATGTGTATGGGCTGAGGTTAAAAAGCTTTCTTTTTTTTTCTTTTCAGTGAACAGTGGCTGGATTCAACTGCAGGGCCAGATGCATTCTTAGGTCTGTGCTGATTTTTTATTTTATTATTTTATTTTTTTACTCCCCCTATTTCTTAAGGTCATGACTTTCAGATACTTTCCATCTGCTATAGAGGGTTTTTGTTGTTGTTGTTGTTTTTTTGTTTTTTTTCCTGCAGTTGTCCAGTTTCCTCAGAATTTATAAAGAAAACACTGCACACCATGCCAGGTTTTCAGGTATAGCAGGCAATCACCTTGTAGGTACAAAATTTTATTTTATGCCTTTCAAACTGTAATTTCTTTTGTAATTTCTGGTGGAATCTGTCAAAGAAATGTAAACAGAATTTATTTTTAGTGACTGCTAGTAATGAGGTGTCTGAAGATACAATTTAAAATTGGTTCTGAAAGTTGTCACAACGCATCCCTTGAGTTAGGTGCTTTTTTTATGCCTTGATGATTCATACGTCAGTGTTAGTTGAGTTAAAGAAAAAAAAATCCTCTGAAAATGGACAGAAACAAAGACTGGACTGAAAATTTGTGCAAAAGTCAATGTCCAAATAAAAACTTTGAAAGACCTTCAGAAATCCTGGAGAACTATTGCTTTAAAAGATTACAAGAAAGTCTGGCTGGAAGCAAAATATAAAGAAATGAGGGGTGGCTCAAGAGTTTTACACAGTTCTGTAGGAAAGTGTGCTTATTGTCTTTCTTGGTTTACTGTCTATAATGGGAGTTAGCATGACATTTGGTGAGTTCAGCTCGAGGTGTTGATCATATTGCCACTGTGAGCTGTAAATAAAGCATTAGTGATGCGAAACATTTAGCATGCAATATAACATAACTGATTTAAGTGGTGATTCACCGCATGCTGTTTTTATGTCCCTGTAAGTATTGAAATCAGAGTTATTGCTCTCTCCCCAGTCATTCATTTAAATGGGGTAGTGGGTTCAATAATATGAGACGGCTTCCAAGTGGTGAGACTTGCTTCTCCAACAACTTTGATATGAAGTATTCTGATCACGGGGCTGCTGCTACATACTGTTTATGTGTTGCAAAAGTAAAGGTTTGATTAAGCTGTCAGCAAGGTTAAGCAAAAAAATTTGTGTCAATTTTCATGAAACTTGTCCGAGATTGCCCACGCGCCACGTCTTGGTGCAGACTTGGGTCACTTTCTTAAACAATGAAAAAGGGCATTGACTTTGTTGGGAGTTCACTCTCCCAGTGCCCTTCTAGTTTGATTATTTTGTGGTCAAATCACTGTGCACATGGCAACTGCCAAAGCTGCGGTTTCTTTCACCCCCTCCAGCACCAGTCCTGCTATTTCAAGTCCATGCTAAGTAAGCACAGGCATGATGGGGCATGAACTCTGCATGACTACAGGCTGCCAAAAGGCTGCTGACTGCACGTATTCCAAAGAATTATACAATACATTATACTCCAGTCCCTCGAGGGTTCAGGTTAGTGTGTTTCATAAGAATCTGTAATGTGTTTGGTTCTGTTTGCATGTACTGTTTTTTTTTTTTAAATAAATAAAATCAATCCAGAGATTTGTTTCATAGCCCAAAACTTGAGACTCATCTTAAACTCTATTCCATTTCTTGACATACAGGTACATGTGTATGTAATGGGTATTTCCGTCGCCCATGCATTTATGAATATTTCATTTTAACTGCTGTCCAAGGGGAAAAGTAGCAGAGATATCCTGTTAACTGGTATTGGCGGTGTAAGAGCCTGTGGTCGTGCTCTAAGCAGCATTCCATCAGGTCTTGCGTCAGCTAACAGTCATTCAGAACTGGTTGGTCTAGGCTTATACACTGTTAATACCCCCTTCTGATGCCATGACACCATTAACCCAAGCCTGCTCAGGGACCATAGCATCGTTCATGTTATTCCACTGACTCTGGATCTAAAAGCAGAGCAACTTTACCCTTTGTGCCAAATTGTAGGCTGAGCTGTCAGTGATTAAAAATTATCTAGTGATGTGAGGGACTGCTTTTTGGGTTTCTGGACAAAGGTAAACTTTAGACCCCTTTGCAAAAGCATGCATGATTTTTTGCACGCACTTTGCATCTTGTGCTAAAATTGTATACATTGGATTGAGTATCCCCCTGACACCACAAGTTAACATCTCTTCAGGCTGCTTACGGAGTAATGAACGCCTAGGTATCTCAACTGTCTCTGCTGAGAAATCGTGTTTTGCTTTGTGAAAAGTAATTTCTAAGAATCTAAACCTTTGCCAGTGGAAAAACATTGCAGTGTTATTCTTCCCCCACCTCCATACTGTAAATATGGACCTGTATAAACCTGATTCTAACCACTTTCCACTTGTGACCCAAGGAGATGCAGTGCTTGCTTGTCTAAGTACAGTGGATTGAGTTTCTCTCTGTCTGGTGTTGGCCCAAATGTAGCTGAAAGCCTGTGTGAGAGGACAGAATGTTTCCTTTATTCTGTAGGTAACTAAACACCTAAGGGACCATGAGCTTGGGTAGGTACAGGTAATGTGCTGTGGTTGCACGGCAGTGATGAAATGACACCCCCCCCCCAAAAAAAAATCTATCTCCTAGTTTTACAATGTGAGATGGAATCTGCAAAGCAAAATCAAAACAAACCATAATTAGATGGCTTCATGGTCTACATAACTTTATTCTTTAGAAATAAATCCCAATATTAAAACAGTCATTGGATATATCTGTTCTGTCCTAAACCAGTTAGTCTCTCGTGATCTGAGTGTAGCACCTTTTAACCATAAATTTTTCTGTACATCTCCTGTGGGTTTTTTTTTTTTTTTTTTAAGTATTATTGCCAGATTTAGAAGCGATTAGGATTTTATGTGGTGTACTTATGAATAGGACTTATGTTAAGTCCTTGTTAAGATTTTTTTTTCTCTCCAGACCGCCAAGTTTGTTAGCATTCCTAAGACTAAGTAAAATAAATCCCGTTCCCCTTTTCCTTCAAGTGGTCACATAGAACTTGAGGGCTTTCTGATTCGATTTTAGTTACAAGGACAGATTTATTTGGGTTTGCTGTTTTGTTTTGGTGTGGACGATGAGGCCATGTCACTTGCATAGACTCAATTTTGTTTTTTGTTTAATCAGCTTTATTGTGTTGACTAAAAGAAGTGGCAGTTCCTTGTATGTTACACTGCTGTACAATTAAAGAAGTTGGTTGCCACCATGTAACTTGTTGTAAAGATGGTGTCATGAGAAGGCGAATATATCTAATGGTGCCCCTTGGGGCCACCACTGCAACCAACTCGAGTACAAGCGTCATTGCTCCCAAGCCCAGTCCATTCATCTATGCCATTGCATAAGACCGTTTCTCCAAAGCAGCCAAATGAAATCCTCATCCAATTAGGCACTGTCCATGTTTCCAAAAGGCTTTTCTCTCTTAGACTGGTGCTATTCAGCCTACCCCGGCATGACATCAGGCCCTCTCTTATAGCCCCACTTTACGCTGCTGCTCACAAATAATGAAAGCTGCCAATTAATGACTAATCAACATGTGCAACAAGCACATCCAGTGAGGAGTGACTACCATCTAATCTGCTGATTAAAACAGAAGACAGAGATGCTCTGTTCAACTTTTTTCTTTCTGTCTTTCAACATTGCATTGCTGTAAAAACAACAGCCAGCTCTGGCAACCTTACTTGACAGACTTAAATGTTAATAATTGCAGGTATTTGCAATTTTCAATGGTTATTTGTGAGTTTAATATCATGTAATCCATGCAGTGAATGGTATTTGTTAAGCAATTTTCAAGATCTAAAAAAAAAAAAAAAAGCATCAATGGTACCGGAGAGTAACTCTCCAGCTCACAGCAACGTAGTATAATTGAGTATACAGGTGCTGGTCATAAAATTAGAATATCATGAAAAGGTTGATTTATTTCAGTAATTCCATTCAAAAAATGAAACTTGTATTTTACATTCATTCATTACACACACACTGATATTTAAAATGTTTCTTTTAATTTTGATGATTATAACTGACAAGTAATGAAAACCCCAAATTCAGTATCTCACAAAATTAGAATATTGTGAAAAGGTTCAATATTGAAGACACCTGGTGCCACACTTCAACCAGCTAACTTAACTCCAAACACCTGCAAAGGCCTTTAAATGGTCTCAGTCTAGTTCTGTAGGCTACACAATCATGGGGAAGACTGCTGACTTGACAGTTGTCCAAAAGACGACCTTTGACACCTTGCACAAGGAGGGCAAGACACAAAAGGTCATTTCTAAAGAGGCTGGCTGTTCACAGAGCTCTGTGTCCAAGCACATTAATAGAGAGGCGAAGGGAAGGAAAAGATGTGGTAGAAAAAAGTGTCCAAGCAATAGGGATAACCACACCCTGGAGAGGATTGTGAAACAAAAGCCATTCAAAAATGTGGGGGAGATTCACAAAGAGTGGACTGCAGTTGGAGTCACTGCTTCAAGAACCACCACGCACAGACGTATGCAGACATGGGTCTCAGCTGTCGCAGTCCTCGTGTCAAGACACTCTTGAACAAGAGACGGCGTCAGAAGCGTCTCTCCTGGGCTAAAGACAAAAAGGACTGGACTGCTGCTGAGTGCTCCAAAGTTATGTTCTCTGATCAAAGTCAATTTTGTATTTCCTTTGGAAATCAAGGTCCCAGAGTCTGGAGGAAGAGAGGAGAGGCACAGAATCCACATTGGCTGAGGTCCAGTGTAAAGTTTCCACAGTCAGTGATGGTTTGGGGTGCCATGTCATCTGCTGGTATTGGTCCACTGTGTTTTCTGAGGTCCAAGGTCAACGCAGCCATCTACCAGGAAGCTTAGAGCACTTCATGCTTCCTGCTGCTGACCAACTATATGGAGATGCAGATTTCATTTTCCAACAGGACTTTGCACCTGCACACAGTGCCAAAGCTACCAGTACCTGCTTTAAGGACCATGGTATCCCTGCTCTTAATTGGCCAGCAAACTCACCTGACCTTAACCCAATAGAAAATCTATGGGCTATTGTGAAGAGGAAGATGTGATGTGCCAGACCCAACAATTCAGAAGAGCTGAAGGCCACTATCAGAGCAACCTGGGCTCTCATAACACCTGAGCAGTGCCACAGACTGATCGACTCCATGCCACGCAAGGAGTCCCAACTAAGTACAGAGTGCTGTACATGCTCATACTTTTCATGTTCATACTTTTCAGTTGGCCAACATTTCTAAAAATCTGTTTTTTGTATTGGTCTTAAGTAATATTCAAATTTTCTGAGATACTGAATTTGGGGTTTTCATTAGTTGTCAGTTATAATCATCAAAATTAAAATTAAAAGAAACATTTGAAATATATCAGTCTGTGTGTGATGAATGAATATAATATACAAGTTTGACTTTTTGAATGGAATTACTGAAATAAATCAACTTTTTCATAATATTCTAATTTTATGACCAGCGCCTGTATGTCGAAGCGCTCCACCCTTACCATTCGTTATCTTGCATGTTGTAGATTTCTGTAGGTCGCCATGCCATAAGAAGATTTGACAGCTCACAGCTTTAAAAACAAAATATTATCACTTAAGGTATCTAGCTACTTTAAGCATATACAGAAAATCTTTTGACCTTCCCTCCCTCAGGGTTGGGTTACGGTCACTATGTTCACTTCAGTGGGTTCTTCACAAGTCCCCAGACACCGAGTTGGAGCTGTTCCAGTTCTTGAATTAAGACACTGTTTATGGTCTGGACTGAAGCACGGCAAGAAGAGGGGAGGGGTTGAGACTGTGAGAGTTTGGAGACGGGGGAGGTAGCTGGTGTGTTACACTGCAGCTTTGGTTAACAGCGAGAACCAGAGGCTGGATATGCTCGCTGTGGTTGTTGTATTTGAGAGACAGGTGTAACCAAAGTCTAATCTTTTCAAATTTAGAAAGTTGGATGACAAACAACTGACTTTTTTTTTTCTTTTTGTCTCACCAACTTTGGGCTTCATAATTTTATTCCATATCAAGAATTTCTAAAAATAATTAAAACTACAATAACTTATTTATTTTTTGTACACTTGAGAGCAGTGGCAACAAGCTGTAAGTAACTATGGCATTGTCAAAGTCAAGCAGGCCAGCAGACCAGACAGAAACTGGCAAACACTCGCCAACCGGTTGATGAATACACAGTTTTCCCAACAGGTGCGATCTCTAGTCATGGATGGATGGATGGATAGAGAGGAATTTATTTTCAATGTAATTATTTGTTTGGTAACTCTGAGAGAGACCAGCTGCAAGCCATCCTTTTTCCTTATCCCATCTGTGTAAATTACAAATACAACTTGCTATCACCTCTAAACTTTTTAGTGGAAAATGCACGGCTGTTTACACAGTCAGCACAATTTGACAACATTAGCATTCATTCAGCAATATTTATTTTATTCAGCAAAAGTCATTCTGCAAAGAGAAGATTTGTGCTATAAAACTGAAAGATGTCTAAAAGACATCAAAAATAGATAATCTGAGGGCACTCACAAAGGTCTCTCTCACTAGTGACCATTTTAAAATTCAGTCATGCGAGTCGCTGCAGTCAGTTTTTTTCCACACCTATCTTTGAACTCTGACTTCATCTTAACTGAACACTTAAGATAGACACATAAGCACAATTCAAAGTACTCAGTGGGACTAAGATAGCAACACAGGTGCGCATCTAAGCATGCAGTTATTGTAGGGGTGGCTGTGGCTCAGGATGGGCCTAACATAGACTGGCAGTAACTGGATGTTCATGAATCTGCAGTGTCCTCGGACAAGATCATCAATCCAAAGACTGTGAGGCAAGAAAAGCATATATATCCATTGTGTTTTTCTCTAGATTTTATTCAGTTTGTTTTCATTTGGCAGTTTGTTGGTTTTGTAATACCTTTTTCAGGTCTATTTGTAGTCTGCCTGGAAAGATTCACATTTGCCCTCAAATTTAAAAACCAAAACCAAAAACAAAAGTTATCTGTCCAAATCAGACCACGTCATACCAGTAGACTCAAAATAATACTGGCTGTGTAACGAGTTACTTTTCTGTGCCCTTTGGGTTGGAAATGGTGTCTCTCTTCACGCCTTTGACACTTTCATTTGAAGATAAGTGATGTCGACCTTGTTCCAGCTGCACTTTCTGTGTCAGTGATGCCCCAGGGCTGCAACAGGACTTTCATGCATCCAAAAACAAGAGCTAATAACAAAATAAGGGCTGTATTTCCTGCCATGTAGTCTGCATCATAATCACAGGATTGAATGTCATATGCAGGGATATGAGGCTGCTTCTAGTAAACCTTACAATGAAATCATACGAATCAACTGTTAATATATTACATAAATTCAAAGATCACTTGGTATGCCCCATTCTAAAAATAACTTTCTTTTTTCACCACAACCTTTTAAAAATGGCTTATTGAACATGTGTTAATGTTTCCAATTGTAAAATATCCAAAGTTGTTTCACATGTTTTCCCCAATGGGATCATAGAGAAATTTGATCAAAGGGTGATCAGTGAGAGCTCAGAATCCCTGCAGGGAGAGGGTGTAATGGCCAGAAATTTATCAAAAAAACATTTGGTGAAAAAGGTAGAAAAAGGAGTCCGGTGGAGGTCTAGACTCCAGGGCATTGCTCTGATAAAAATCTAGGTTTCCTAGCACTAGCTGACCCCTTTGGACTCAAAAAGTCACCTTTTGACCTTATGATACCCAACTAGGAAGCTTACAAGCTGTGCAAGTGGGTGTTGTATATGATCGCACACTAGATACACATTGAATCAGTGCATGATATTTAAACATATTGGGGCTCACTGTATTGCCTGTACTTTGTCTATCAGCCTATGGGAAAGAATGCTCTCTGCATACCAAAGATGACTGAGTAGAGTTGGACAGCCACCTGTTAAGCTGTGTCCAGTCTAATCAGCTGGAATTAGGCTGACTGCAGTGAACACATTTTACAATTATATACACAATGAGAGTAGTTGACACAGCTGAGCTGTACAGATCATACCATTGAGCCCTGTGTGGTTTTGGTTTATGATTTTTGAAAGCCAATGAGTGTGTGTGTGTCTGTGTGTGTATGTGTTTGTGTGTGTGTGGTTTTATTTTGTTGTAGGGTTAAGTTGAATTTAAAAGTCCAGACTGATCAGATTTGACAGTGAATGGCACAGAGGACTATTATAATCAATGCCACATCTCCTGTGTTTGATTTAATTACACCGATATTCATGTTGAGTTTAAGAATCAACTGTTTTAATACTTTTCTCCTAAAAGTTATTTTTTTACTTATTTACTACTTTTCTTCCATTTATAAATATGGCCATCTGAAATGGATCATGTTTCTGGATACTCTTCTATAAATTATTGCATTATTTACAGTGTTTTCCCAATTAGGAAATGGTGGGAATATACAGTAGACTATACCATACAATTAAATGTCTCTGAACAAAGAGCAAAGCAGGAAGGTATGCTGTGATTGGACAGATCGATATGACAAAAAGCCAAAACAAAGAAATACAAACTGAAGAGACAGGTTGGTAGTTAATATAAACCAGACCAAAGGGCATGACGTTGGTCATGATTTTTTTTTAATTAAATCAAACTAACTTCTCAGAATCCTGCATCCAAAAGTTGTGGTATTGTGTAAAGTGTAAAATGTAAATTAAAACAGGAATGCAGTGATGTTTTTTTTTTCTTGTTTCAAATTATTTTAAACTACACTGGAAACTTTTGCCATGTGCACTTTTAACCAGTGTGCTGATAGCAAGCCGGATGGCACCTCTCTCCTTTAGCCTACAGAGCACAGCGTCCATGATTTCCAAAAAGATGGTACAGCCAAAGTAGTTTTACTACCTAAACCTGATGAAGCAGTGACAGAAAAGGAAGAGCTGAAAAACAGCAGTTTTAGCAGCTCCTGTTTAAGGTGATTATGCTGTTTGCCACCCATTCTATCTTGTAATGTGGACTGTTGGCAGTTCTTTCTCTTTGCTTTTCCCTGCATGATGGAAATGTTAGTGTGGGCACTGCCCCTGAATTAGAAGTTTGTCTTTTGCATTCTGTAGGACGGGATTGTTAACTACAACAATAAGTGGTTTGTCCTCATTTTGACCGACGTGGACAGCTAAGTAGTATATTGTGGTAACTGCTTGCACTGACCTGTTCTGTTATTTCCTGTGGTGGGGGAGGGAAGTCTTATTATTAATGACACTGTATAAGGTCCAAATGTATATATGATAATATACAAATAATATATGTGTATGTTTGAGTCACACGGGTTGGAAAGGTAAATCTCTGCTCTGCCATCCCTGATTTCCTTTTGAATAGGTGTTTGCTTTTTGTGCTGCATTTACACTAATGGTATTCGTTACAGAGGCTCAGCCTGCAACTTCTAAAATTTTCTTAACATCTATCAAAGTGCCAGTGAACTCTTCCACTGACTCACCACTATATAATACAGGAGAACTTTTCAGGGAAATGTTTCTGCTGGTTAAATGAGGCTTTAATTAGCCAAGGTTTCTGGCCTTACCTTTGGTATCTCTGAAGGGCTTATCACCTTGGGGTGTTAAAGCTGGACCCTTGAGGTATAAGCACATATCAGCACATTAACCACTAGACTGACTAAGCATTCAGGCCATCTATTTGTTCAAGAGCAAATTCCTTTCACATCTTCTCTGAGTATAACTACGGAGCTCTAAGCAAACACTGTGCATCAAGCACTCTATATATTGCAGAGCACAGTATAATATGTAAGGCCAAAGTGTGCTATTTAAACAATTTCCCATTTAAACAACATCCCCTGGCAAATAAATCAAATTAACTTTCAAGGAAAGTAAAGTTGTAACTGAATAATTGCCTTAGCCCTAACTGAATAATGGCTTATTGGCCCAGTGCAATGTTGTGTAATACTGTGCCCTGGCTCATTAAGAGAAAAATCGCATATAGCCACATTGGTGCTGACTGTTTTCTAAATATATAAGATTTTGATAGATTTTCTGTGATTTATGTGGTAGAAGCTAACTGGAAACATGCCCAGTTCTCTGCGGTAAACATCAAGTTCCTGTTTTGTGTTATGTTAATTATATATTACCATAAAACTTTTAAGCAATTAAAGCATCAATCAGTATTTTAGTAAGTGTGAGTAAGACTTTGTCCGCACAAAGGCCATATATGCGTGGTTTGCTTTCACGTTTAATTTTTTAACTTTAATAATATATAGTCAGGTTTGCCATTCTAGTTTAACACTTCAGAACTGCCTTGATTCTTTATGACATAGATTCAGTAAAGTGTTGAACATTCCTCAGAGATTTTGGACCATATTGACATAACATCACACGATTGCTGAAGATTTAATGGCTGTACGTTCATGATGTGAATCTCTCATTCCACCACCTCTCAAAGGTGCCCCATTGGATTGAGGTCTGGTGACTGGAGGGCATTTGAGAACAGTGAACTCATTGTCATGTTTGAGCAGCCATCTGGAGATGATTTGAGCTTTGTAACATGACGCGTTATCCTTCTGGAAGCAGCATCAGAAGATTGTTAGTCATTTCTTTTGAGGGGGGCAAGTGGTGGTTACAGACCTGTGCCTTTATCAAGCTAGTGCATCAAGTGAGCTTGTTTGTGTAGCTATTTGCTACCTGTCAAAAATGAGTATTAGTGCTTTTGGCTATCACTAGATCTTCTTAGGCGACCACCTCTTGAGGGGACAAGGTTGAATTTCCTTGTCTTTTCAAGCAGCTCTTCTACTCAAAGTGAGCACAGATAAGAAGATGAAGATGGCGTTAACATTGATCTCATCAGAGACAATAAGAAACAACAGATGCAGTGGTAGTGGAGCTTCTGTGATTGGTCACACCATAAGGCGCTTCCCATAGTGAGATACCTCACTTGTTTTTCAGAGACCTAGGGTTACCCTGGTATTTGGGAATGGGATGGCAGTAACTGGATGTTTGGTATTAAGGGGCCAACATACAGAGCCTTGCGAAAGTATTCGGCCCCCTTGAACTTTTCAACCTTTTGCCACATTTCAGGCTTCAAACATAAAGATATAAAATTTAAATTTTTTGAGAAGAATAAACAACAAGTGGGATATAATCGTGAAGTGGAATGAAATTTATTGGATGTGTCAAACTTTTTTAACCAATAAAAAACTGAAAAGTGGGGCGTGCAATATTATTTGGCCCCCTTGCGTTAATACTGTGTAGCGCCACCTTTTGCTGCAATTACAGCTGCAAGTCGCTTGGGGTATGTCTATCAGTTTTGCACATCGAGAGACTGAAATTCTTGCCCATTCTTCCTTGCAAAATAGCTCGAGCTCAGTGAGGTTGGATGGAGAGCGTTTGTGAACAGCAGTCTTCAGCTCTTTCCACAGATTCTCGATTAGATTCAGTTCTGGACTTTGACTTGGCCATTCCAACACCTGGATACGTTTATTTGTGAACCATTCCATTGTAGATTTGGCTTTATGTTTTGGATCATTGTCTTGTTGGAAGATAAATCTCCGTCCCAGTATCAGGTCTCTTGCATACTCCAACAGGTTTTCTTCCAGAATGGTCCTGTATTTGGCCCCATCGATTTTTGACCATCTTCCCTGTCCCTGCTGATGAAAAGCAGGCCCAAACCATGATGCTGCCACCACCATGTTTGACAGTGGGGATGGTGTGTTCAGGGTGATGAGCTGTGTTGCTTTTACGCCAAACATATCGTTTTGCATTGTGGCCAAACAGTTCAATTTTGGTTCCATCTGACCAGAGCACCTTCTTCCACATGTTTGGTGTGTCTCCCAGGTGGCTTGTGGCAAACTTTAAACGAGACTTTTTATGGATATCTTTGAGAAATGGCTTTCTTCTTGCCACTCTTCCATAAAGGCCAGATTTGTGCAGTGTACAACTGATTGTTGTCCTATGGACAGACTCTCCCACCTCAGCTGTAGATCTCTGCAGTTCATCCAGAGTGATCATGGGCCTCTTGGCTGCATCTCTGATCAGTCTTCTCCTTGTTTGAGATAAAAGTTTAGAGGGACGGCCGGGTCTTGGTAGATTTGCAGTGGTCTGATACTCCTTCCATTTCAATATGATTGCTTGCACAGTGCTCCTTGAGATGTTTAAAGCTTGGGAAATCTTTTTGTATCCAAATCCGGCTTTAGACTTCTCCACAACAGTATCTCGGACCTGCCTGGTGTGTTCCTTGGTCTTCATGATGCTCTCTGCACTTGGAACAGAACCCTGAGACTATCACAGAGCAGGTGCATTTATACGGAGACTTGATTACACACAGGTGGATTCTATTTATCATCATCAGTCATTTGGGACAACATTGGATCATTCAGAGATCCTCACTGAACTTCTGGAGTGAGTTTGCTGCACTGAAAGTAAAGGGGCCTAATAATATTGCACGCCCCACTTTTCAGTTTTTTATTGGTTAAAAAAGTTTGACACATCCAATAAATTTCATTCCACTTCAGGATTGTATCCCACTTGTTGTTGATTCTACTCAAAAAATTTAAATTTTATATCTTTATGTTTGAAGCCTGAAATGTGGCAAAAGGTTGAAAAGTTCAAGGGGGCCGAATACTTTCGCAAGGCACTGTATATCAAATACCCCCCACACCAGCACACTGCCACAGCCTGAACTGTTGATACAAGACGGGTTGGAGCCACGTTTTCATGATGATTTACGTCGAATTCTGACCCTACCATGTGAATATTGAAGCAGAAATCCAGACTCATCAGACCAGGCAACTTTCTTACAATTTTTCATCTCTGCAAGCTGCAGCCTCAGTCTTCTGTTCTCAGCTGGCAAGAGTGGCACCTGGTGTGGTCTTCTGCTGCTGTAGCCCATCTGCTTCAAGGTTTAATTTATTGTGTGCTCTTCTGCATACCTTGGTTGTAACAAGTGGTTATTTAGGTTACTTTTGCCTTTACGGTCTCATTTTCACCCAGAGAACTGTAACACACTGAATATTACTTTTCTGGACCATTGTCTGTAAGCCCTAGAGATGGTTGTGTGGGAAAATCCCAGCTGAATAAATGACCAAAACCATTCCAGATTGAAAGTCACTGAAATCACCTTTGTTCAGCAGTTCCTGTCTGTGTCTACATGGCTAAATGCATTTAGTTGCTGTCGCATGATTTGCAGACTGGATATCTGCTTTAATAATTAGGCGAGCAGGTGTACCTAAAAATATCTGAGTGTAGTGGTAATGGGCTGATACTGCTCATTTGTAAATAAGTTTTACAATAAAGTTAATATTATGGTGAATTTTTAAAGCATGACATCTTCAATAGCCTGTTTTAGTGGTCTCACAAAGGACATGTTTATGACTTATGACTAGCATTGAGACTGTTGCGTTTGAAGTCCACCATCTAACAATCTACCGTCATGCAAGTTTGAGCAATAACACCTTAATTAATCCAGATGCAGTAATCTCACTGCCACCACACCCCAAAGTCCCCCATTCTACTATGATAATTGTACTGTCTAAGTCATAGATGGTTAGGTTTCAGTACACTGTTCAAGTGGAAGGAATAGAATCAAAGGGCTCTGAAAGGGTTTAATCCCTGCACTGGAATGGCTTTGATTGTGTCAGGCAGCAATTAACATCACAGGTGCATGTATGTTTGGGCAATATCAGTCACTGAGAATAACTATGTCATGTATGAACTCTTTGAAACTTGCAGAGGGTTTTTTATTTTATTTTATTTTTTAAATGCTGCATCAAGCACCTGCACTTTTTCCCATGTTTTATCACACACCGTTGAAACTAACCTTGCAGTGCAAACCTGTAATGTTGAAAGACCAAGTGTAGCTTTTACTTTTATCGTATTGTATGTTTTGTTTAACTCTGACAGAATCAAAGTTGCTTATTTTGATTAGCATTTAACCTTAAATGAAGCACAACCATTTTGTTTGGCACCCAGCTTAGTTAGTTGAAACTCACTTGTGTTTCTCTTGCACAACCCCCTGATTTCTGGAAGAAAAATAAATAAACCAGCCTCATTCGACCACAGATAGTAAGTTTGTGGCACTTAATGAGGGGTGGCTTGGAGCGTTTAGGTTGATGTAAATTAGTTTTGTTTTTGTTGTAAACTGTGTGTCTGTAAATGGTGAGTAAATGACAAGTTGTGCTTGTTTGCCAGCCAGCTAGGCCCCACAAATGGATTGACAAAGTCTCTCACACGCACACATGCACAGATAGCCACGCACATGCACACGATCATTACAAGCGAGCCCTTTCAGTGATTCTAGTGAGCATGGTGCCAAGCTCTTTGTTTAGACTACATTCATAGTTTGGTAGGTATTTGCAAGTCCAATTTTGGAGGTTTATTTTAGGGCTTTAAAAAATTCTGGAAATTGACAGCTGTGTTATATCTTGTCAGCTGACAATTTCAGAAGAACTTATCTTTTTAAAAGTATGATAAGTAACACATCTGCATCAAAATGAAGAGTGTGCCAATTTCATTTCCGTCATTTTGCCAGAAAGGTGAATGTGAGTGACAGCTGACTCAACTGGAGACAGAGCAGTCACATCACTGTATACAAATCAGATATGATGGGACTCTCTAAACATGACTAGATTCTCAAAGACACCCAAAAACTTCTCAAAAAGTAGAGCCTACACACCTACGCACAAGTATTTGCAGCATAGTGGACGCAAACATCCACACATGCCAACGTGCACGCACGTGTACAAGCAGGAAACAA
This sequence comes from Pterophyllum scalare, assembly GCA_024447675.2. Classification (NCBI taxonomy): domain Eukaryota; kingdom Metazoa; phylum Chordata; class Actinopteri; order Cichliformes; family Cichlidae; genus Pterophyllum; species Pterophyllum scalare. Next base: position 69,987 of record JAMQGT020010242.1, on the reverse strand, counting down.
ACACATATAAACACTGTTTGGCAGAAATGCACACATGCAAACACGGCCTTACCGCAAGGGCAGCTGGCTCATGACCGCTAATGCAAGCATGAGATAATATTAGCTGTCTATAAAATGCCAGGTCCTATTTTTATAATATGAACTGGAGGTCACGAACTGCTACATAAAAGACCATCTCAGTTATGAGCCTGAGCTGCTTGGCTCCAAATATACCCCAGGGTATAACTTCAGACCTGGATTTGTGCCTGTAGGGTATTTTTGGGTCAGTGTTTACAGGTGTTTGTTCAGTGGCAGCAATGCCAAGAGGTTAGTAGGATACCCACTTTAAGAAGTTCAAATACACCGGAGTTCATGTTGTTGAAATTATGGTTATTTTGACCAAGGATAACCGGGAGGCAGGGGCTTGGAACAGAAGCACATATTTTTAGTACCGTAAAGCGCAACATCTGCTGCAGTTATTTTAACAAAGACCACACCTCATAAGATTGTTCAGTGTTTTATTCATGTATAACTGAGTTATGAAGAAACCGTTGGTCACTTCAGATGCAACTTGGAGAAATAAATCAAGAATGCAACAAATGTCACAATGAGAATGTTCATGCTCCGCAATGGAGACTCCCATAATAAAGGCTGCAGAATATTTACAGTAAAGCAAAAGTTAATGTAGAAATGCACCACGTTAGTGGAATGTTAGTTTAGCCGTTATGTAAATGAAACATAATGGTTTGTCTCGGTTTCACTGAATTCACTCTTATAGCGGTAACACCACAGTTTCAAGTAGCCTTTGTTCTCCTGTAAACCAGCTTAACCCTACAGAAGGTTAAGCTGGTTTCAAGTATGAAAACCTGTGTGTGTGTGTGTGTGTGTGTGTGTGTGTGTGTGTGTGTGTGTGTGTGTTTGATAATTGAACTCTCCACCTCTCCAAAATATATTAAAAGTAGCCTTTTTTTTTTCTTTTCTTCTAAACCTCCTTTTGGATTCACAGTAACACACAACACTCATTGAACAGGTATAACAGTAAACTCTGAAACTGGTGCAGTTACTTAAACCAACCATTGTTCCTTCTGTGTTGCTTGTTGATGTTGTTTACAGTTTACCTATGTGGGTTAAGAAGTACTCTGTGCTATATCTGTCTTCTTAGAATTCGCACTTCGTCTTCCTTTCCTTATATCATCCTCCTCTCCTTCCTTCATCCTTCCTCTTGCAGACATTCTTACCCTCCCCCTGCTTCCTTTGTTGTTTTCCACTAACCTCCATTTGTCTGCTCTTCTTTCTCTGCAGGTTCTGTGCTGTCCATCTAATCAAGAAGTGATTTCAACCAGACAAACTGTAAAAAGCTAAAGAAAAAGAAACCTGAGCCATGGCAGTGGCCGGATGTCCGGATTATTTCCTACATCATCCCAATTACCAGGTAAATGGCAATATCCTATTTTTCTTTATTGGGGGAAAAATGTTTAAATCTTTTCTCTTTTCCTGAACAAAGACAGTCAGTAATGGTTGCAGCATTCCACCAAGGTGACTGTGCTGAATGCACAAAGAACAGCAGGGGGATGGACCTCTGTAGTGTCAACAGAAGTGTCTTTGGATGAAACACCAGCAGGATGGGCCTTTTTAGTAATCGGTGTATTCACTACCAGCTATCAGCTCTTTGCAGGGCTGATGGTCAGCAGCACATGTGTTTAAATTACAGCGTACCCAAGCAAAGCCACATATTATAGCAGAGATCCTCACATCCAGGCCTCGAGAGCCAGTGTCCTGCAGGTTTTAGATGTGTCCCTGATCCAACACACCTGATTCAAATGGCTGAATTACCTCCTCAGTATGCAGTCAAGTTTTCCAGAGTCCTGCTAATGACTTCTATATTTGACTCAGGTGTGCTGAAGCAGAGACATCTAAAACCTGCAGGACACCGGCTCTCGAGGCCTTGATGCGAGGATCCCTGTATTATAGCTTAAATATGCACATTGTATTTATACATGTAAATGCATAACTGTTTGACAGTGGAAACTTTGTGCTTATGTTTCTTTCAGAGTCATTCAAGTCAAGTATTGTTTTAGTTGCACACAGTCAGTAACATTCTATTAGAACCGGGAACAAATGCACTTTTGAAATAAGGAAATGTGCTGAATTGTTAATTTGTTAATTTATGATTTCTCCGAAATTCCTCAGCTTTGACTGGGAGTCAGATTTGTCTCCTTAAACTTAGTGTACAGTTGCAAAAGTGATGCCGCAACTGCTGACGTGAACTGCACTTTGGTGTCGCTTTGGCTTGTTGTGCGCACCTTGGTTTTTGTAACCTGGCACCTATGCAGCACAGCCAGATTCAAGGCAGGACTGTATAATTTTACTGCTACAACAGCTTGAATTTTTAAAAAAAAAATTATTTGGGGGGGGGGCTTTGGTGACATCACAATTGGTACATGACACAACAAATGCAATGACCATAAATAAGGTTTTACTCTGCAAACTGCACATGACCAAATTCCGTCACTCAGTATGCAAGTCCCAGCTGGTGAGGTTTAGATATGGATTCATGTCTTTTTGTCCCTTGGTACTGAGTAACAAGACCAAACGTTACTTTTTTACCTTGGATTTAGGTTTTGTAGAATCCTCACACCACCCTCAGTGGAACGAAGTGGAACAAAGGGCTTCCAAACACTTGGAGTAGGCCACTGACACTAGGTCCATTCAGAGCTGTGTGTGTTCTCTGCCAGTCATTTGGGCCGTCTGTAAGCTCAAAGCTAAGAAATAGTTCAGTCTCCTAGAGTCTTGTAGATTTATTTTTTATTTATTTATTGGCACTGTGTTTAAATTAGTTTTTATGTACATGTGCTCACATACTTGTATGGTCTGATTCAGTGGTTCTAGTACGTAATGTTTCTAGCAGCTGTCTATTGTTTGTGTCTCTTATTTTTAATAATAAATCATTTATTGAAAGAGATGCCACACAATGAAAAAGTACAGTGAATAAAAATATATATAGTGCCCAAAGATGGCAGTGTAAATATGTGCAGGCTAATATTTTTCCTGCACCCTGGCCCTGCATTAATATTTTTCTTATTTAGATTATTCAGTGGTAATCAAAGACAGACGACCGTTCCATTACTGGAGGCTGTAAAACTTATCTGAAAGGAATGAGACATCATTTTAGCTCTTATTTCTTTGCCAACGGTTTGGGTGGGTCCTGTTAGAGCTGTAGAATATGGACGTTAATGTACACACTCAAGGGTGTATGCACGCATGCACAGGCACAGCAGTACTCACTCACTCGGCTGTTTGGAAACCATTCAGCTATAACAGATGTACCTTGACTCGCTGAATGAGAAAACCCATTCACTATGAAATTCCAGGGTTGTGGGAGATTTTTCCCTGATAAAACTGAAGCAGCAGTGCCAAACCGATTCAGCCAAAGATAACATTCATTCTGTGCTCATGGATTATATCACCACTTTAATCTTGTTTCAGCTGTAATCTTGATAATCTTGACTGGTGGCTAAATGATCTGTATGAGCAGAACAAGGCAAATCTGATCAAGTAAAAGACGACTGCAACGAAACTGCACTGTGTTCAGCTAAGTCTGTACAAATGTCAATGTGCACTATTCCTTTGTTATTAACTACGGAGTGGAGGACTTAAACACTAAAATGCCATGTAAGGAGAACTCTAGTCGTTTTGAGAATGCTAGAGATCACTTTCATGCTGACTGAGTTCAAATAGCAGATTGGACGTTTTAAAAGGCAGGTGGTTCTTGAAATCATTGCTCTTCCTCTTTTTTCTTTACTGCCGTTACCTGCAAGGAAATGCGTGCAGTCATCACTGATTTTAAAAAGGGCTTCACAGGCAACGATATTGCTGCTAGAAAGATTACACCTATATGAACCATATATTTGATCATCAACGACTTCAAGGAGAGGTTCAGTTGTTGTGAAGAAGGCTTCAGGGTGCTCACCTGCCAACTAATTTTGGTAATGGCTAACGGTTCCGATAGCGAACTGGTTAAGCGCTGAGCAATCAACTGCTGGCTAGCACCCTGATAACTATGTGGCTCAGGAAAGAGAACCATTGAAAATGTGGGTCCATGGCCAGGAAACTCACCAGTCCTTAATTCCTTTGAGAACTTGTAGTCAGTCCTCACGAGGCAGATTGTCAGAATTTGTAGGGTTTTATTTGTCAAACTCCAAGCATTGATTATGCAAGAATGGGTTGCTGTCAGTCAGGGTTTGGCCCCCGAAGATGATTGACAGAATGCCATAGCGAATTGCAGAGGGACCAACACTGCAAATATTGACTCTTTGCAAAAACTTAATGTAATTGCCAATAAAAGCCTTTAAAACTTATGAAATACTCATTATGCTTATTATACACTGCTCAAAAAAATAAAGGGAACACTTAAACAACACAATATAACTCCAAGTAAATAAACCTTCTGTGAAATCAAACTGTCCACTTAGGAAACAACACTGATTGACAATCAATTTCACATGCTGTTGTGCAAATGGAGTAGACAACAGGTGGAAATTATTGGCAATTTGCAAGACACACTCAATAAAGGAGTGGTTCTGCAGGTGGGGACCACAGACCACTTCTCAGTACCTATGCTTTCTGGCTGATGTTTTGGTCACTTTTGAATGTTGGTGGTGCTTTCACACTCGTGGTAGCATGAGACGGACGCTACAACCCACACAAGTGGCTCAGGTAGTGCAGCTCATCCAGGATGGTACATCAATGCGAGCTGTGGCAAGAAGGTTTGCTGTGTCTGTCAGCGTACTGTCCAGAGGCTGGAGGCGCTACCAGGAGACAGGCCAGTACACCAGGAGACGTGGAGGAGGTCGTAGGAGGGCAACAACCCAGCAGCAGGACCGCTACCTCCGCCTTTGTGCAAGGAGGAACAGGAGGAACACTGCCAGAGCCCTGCTAAATGACCTCCAGCAAGCCACAAATGTGCATGTGTCTGCACAAACGCTTAGAAACCGACTCCATGAGGATGGTATGAGGGCCCGACGTCCACAGATGGGGGTTGTGCTCACAGCCCAACACCGTGCAGGACGCTTGGCATTTGCCAGAGAACACCAGGATTGGCAAATTCGCCACTGGCGCCCTGTGCTCTTCACAGATGAAAGCAGGTTCACACTGAGCACATGTGACAGACGTGACAGTATGGAGATGGCGTGAGAGCGATCTGCTGCCTGCAACATCCTTCAGCACGACCGGTTTGGCAGTGGGTCAGTAATGGTGCTGGGTGGCATTTCTTTGGAGGGCCGCACAGCCCTCCATGGGCTCGCCAGAGGTAGCATGACTGCCATTAGGTACCGAGATGAGATCCTCAGACCCCTTGTGAGACCATATGCTGGTGCGGTTGACCCTTGGTTCCTCCTAATGCAGGACAATGCTAGACCTAATGTGGCTGGAGTGTGTCAGCAGTTCCTGCAAGATGAAGGCATTGAAGCTATGGACTGGCCCACCCGTTCCCCAGACCTGAATCCGATTGAGCACATCTGGGACATCATGTCTCGCTCCATCCACCAACATCACGTTGCACCACAGTCTGTCCAGGAGTTGGCGGATGCTTTAGTCCAGGTCTGGGAGGAGATCCCTCAGGAGACCATCCGCCACCTCATCAGGAGCATGCCCAGGCGTTGTAGGGAGGTCATACAGGCACGTGTCAGCACATCCAACTTTGTACAGAACAAAGTATTCAATGAGAATATTTCATTCATTCAGATCTAGGATGTGTTATTTGAGTGTTCTCTTTATTTTTGTGAGCAGTGTACTTCAGTAGCATCAGATTTTGTGAAAAACAATACTTGCATCATTCTCAAAACTGTTGACCACAACTGTATATGCCAAAGAACAACACTATCACAACATGTTCACTGACTAAACTATGCACACTTGCTGTGAGACATGAAGAGCTGACTAGATTGTTTTATATTGGAGCTACATATTAACACCTACCACCAAAAAGAATGATAGTTATCACTAGAGTTACTTGAGCTTTTGCAGTATGAGTGTCATTTTGGACTTAACATTCCCAGTTCTAAGTTTCTGATGAATGACACGGTTTATGCAGCATGAAGGTGTGCCTCTTTTCACTATTCCCAGTTTGCTATCAATGAATTGGGCCTTAAGAGCAGCAGTATACTGTATGCAAATAGGATAAACAGGCTAGTAAATACTGAATATTTTTCCATACTTGCAGTACTATGCAAAAGTCTTGAGCTATATGTCATTACTTTTTATTTTGTTAGGAAATTTTGGAATGGCTGTAGCAATTTATTGAAATGTGCAAACATACATGGAAATGCACTCTCTCTAAGTGTCTAATGTTGGAGAGGTCCTGATATGAAGGGGCAGTTTATTCCACAGTTTTGGAGCAACAACTGCAAAGGCCTGATCTCCTCTGTGCTTTAATCTGGACCTTGGGACAACTAGGAACATTTGCATAGCAGACCCCAGTGATTTTGAGGGAATGTGCAAACTTAAAAGGTGAGAAGGCACCAGCCCATGCAATGCCTTGTTAAACAAATAAAATCTTAAACTCAGTTTGAAAACTGAAGGGACGCTAATATGAGAGAGATGGACAAAATTTTTATTGTCATTTCAGCTATTTGTGATGGCCTTTTGGCAGCATGGGAATAATCACAATAGAAATAAAAACACCTTTTCTTAATTTTTTTTTTGTGTATTCATTTGTTAATTCATCTGTTTTTGATTAATATCTGGGTAATGGTGATAGAGGTCTATCATTGTCAAAAATTTCAGTATGATTTCAGTCAGTGGTTAAGTAAATCCAATAAGACCCAGGATGTTTATTGTAAAACTGTTGCAGTGTTTTCAAAAAAGTGGGACAGTGATTGAAAATCCTTTCACATGGTACTGAGGAGTAAGGGCTGCACAAGTATCCCTTCAAGCCTGTATAAGCTTGGATATCTATGCCTCTGCTTAGATGAGGTGCTGCTGTTCTACCCCAGTTATAAACACTTCACCTTGGAATGAAGAAATAAAAAGACTTGTGAATATTATAGTAGTAACACATTTGATTATCTATAGGCATATAATGTGTAATACCTTACTGGAGAGATTAGCTCAAAGTGTTGCCATAAAGAGGAAACCCTTCATCTTTTAGTAGTGCCATTGAAACCACTCCTGTTTCACAGCAAACTGGTGAAACTCCAAAATGAAAAAAAAAAATTTCACAGAGATCCATTGCATTTTCATAAATCACGCCAACACTCAAACCACTACCTGAATCACCGAGGCTTCAGGTGTCGCTAGTGATGTCCCTCGCCCTTAAAGACACAAGCCTCAATATGCACTTCATATAAGTCTTCCTGGTTTTCTCAACATGCTGAAGCCTTGGCACAGTAGTCCCATTGCTAATATGTGGTCTCGCTTGCGAGCGCCAGTTAGTAACCGTGCTGCAGCGGTTTGGACCAGCTGCAGTTGACTAAGGAGTGAAAGGCTGACAGCTGAATATAAACTATTACAGTAGTCAAGTCAAACACAATGACCTCTGTTTTCTGTTCATCTAAGTTAAGAAAACTTAAAGCCATCCATGACTTAACATCCTCCAAACAACCCAGTAAGGCCTTCAGAGGATTCAGTGATTTACATTTCAGTGGCAGGTAAATCTGCGAGTCATCTGCATAACAATGAAATCAAATGCCTTTTTTTTTTTTTACCTCAAGAGGAGCATTTATATAATGATATAAAAAAAGAGAGAGAGCAGACTTCTTTTGAGGAAGATGTATCCCTCAGCCTAACTGTAAAACTTCTGTCGGATAAGTAAAATTTAAACCATTTCAGTGCAGTCCTTTTGATTCCAACAAAGTGCTCCAACCTAGAGGTGAGGAAGGATACCATGATCTATGGTATAAAAGGCAGTACTGAGGTCTAATAGTACTAAATGGCAGAATTTCCTAAGTTAGTAATAGTTAAGAGGTCATTTAAAACTTTTAAAAGTGCTGTGATGTGCTTTAAATCTAGACTGAAATACTCCAGACCTTTTTAAATCAAAATGGTATAACTGAAGGACAATTTTCTCCAGGACTTTAGAAAGAAAAGCCAATTTAGAAACCAGTCTGAAGTTGGCTCCATCACAACACATTTAAAATCAGCAGGGACACACCCAGAATGAACACTGCTATTGATGATAGACAACACACTCATTTCCCACAGTGTCAAAAACATCCTTCGGTAGATGAGATGGAATCATGTTCAGAGGACATCTTTCGGGTTTCAAGTGGTTGACTTCTTCATTCAGCAAAGAAAAAAGACACAAGCTCAAAGTGGTCAAAAGCAACACAGGTTGATGTGAGCAGATGGGTTTAGTGATGTTACACATCTGTCTGAGTTCTCTGGTGGCACTATTGAACCAAGACTGATTTTTAGGTTTTAGACTCCTTCTGAGAGGAGCGATGTGGAATCAAGGATTTCTGAGCAGATGGAATTAAAAGTTAAGTGATCAGTGTTCAAGTGGATGCATCTGTCAAAAACTAAAGCATGATTGCTGTTTTGCTAAGAACAAGCAAAACAATCAGCAGTAACTGATGTAACCATGCAAGACTGGTGTTCAGGCGCATCAGATTTGACAGACTTACACAAAAGAAATCTCAAATATTACAGGCACGTGATTGGAAAAATTAACAACATAGATCTCAGCGTCACAAAGAGGTAGGCCATTAGACACCACAAGATCCAAAGTGTCCTCGTTCATGTGTTGGGCCTTCAACTGACTGAACAAGATTAAAAGTACTTAAGATTTGAAAAGGGCATGATCCCACACTGCTTCAATAATGCTGAGGGCTCAGGGGGGTTACTGCATTGGCAGTGGGAGCATTGTCATGCTGAAAAATGAAGCTGTTGATAATGAGATGCTTTCCAGGTGGTATTACATGGGGATCAAAAGCTGGCAGTACTTTTCTATGTTCAGAATTCCATCAATTTTGACAAGATGCCTAGTACTACTGGCTAAAATGCAGTCCCAATCTATGGCATAGTCTCCGCCGTGTTTTACAGAAGGCTATGGACACTCACTTGACAACATTGTCTATCTGATGTTTTCTGTTGTAGCCAGCAATAGGAATAATTTCTATTACTCCTACTACAATATTTCACACTTGAGAGCTGAGAGCTGTTCAGCTGTGTGGATGAATTGTAAATGCAAAATCTAAAATGGCTTACTATAATATTTATAGATGGGTTAGCTTTTAATTGATATAAGGCTAAAAAGTTGTCATTCAAAACCCCCAATCTTCTGATGTTATGCAAATATTTGTCATGGCCCAGCACTTCCATGGCTCATTTAATGTTAACTACCGCTACAGCTGAGTTTCCACAGTATAAACAAATTAATCAACAAAGCATTGGAGAAGACATTACTGTGACCTCCTGATCTCATTTTGGTCAGTTATGTAATAAGGGATTTCCACTTGCTGCCTACTATTCAGATACTGTATGTTGCAACAAGCCTATCCCTGTTTATTGCTGTTTTTCCTCAGTATGTCAGTCCGAAGTAAGACTAGGAGCCTTTGTAACACTTGTAATCTTTCTGAGAATATTTGGTTCTTGTTAAAACAGCAATGGAAAATGCAAGTGTATCCTGTTAAACTTGAACGGCTCAGCCTCGCTGAACTCTGCAGTGCAGATTGCAAGTGTCAAGTGTGACGTGTCTACTGTGCACAGGATGTGCCGGGTGCACGTCTGGTATTTATGTGGCCAGGCTTCCCTACTGCGGTGGTGCACTTTCACACTGGGAGTGATGAGAAATAATGCATTACTATACTCCTGCCTAATAGCCTTTGTACTGTCACTGTCACTTTCACTTTATCTTAAAACATATTTGACTCTCACAAAGATACACAAATATTCTTTTACACTACATAAACACTAGAACACTTGAGTTTATGTTGCTTTGCACAGCCACATGTCTACCTGAATTGAATAGATTTCTCCAGTTATCTGGTGTTTTCTATGAAAGGATTGATAAGTTTTAATCTTTTTAAATGATTTATAGTGGAACCTGTAATGAGACATTTAATGTGGACATCAGCCCATTAAACACATTGTTCTGCATAATATTCATGACAAGTGGACAATTTTGCAATAAGGATCCTTAATAAGCACAATTAGTGCTTATTTAACTAGTGTCTGCAGCGTGTAATTTAAAATTTGCAATGTTAGAGACTACAGAGAGGACAGATACCAGGTATTATCAGGGTAAAGGGAGAGGCCTTTAGTGTGTGGATTATAGTTAGTTAGAGCAGTTCATTCTGTCAAACTGGCATTAATGTCATAATGTAATATCTGCTGGATGAAAACCATGGAATAAAAAGAAATGGAAATGTGAAGAAAAACACAGACCATGTGTGCTTAGCAGCTAACCTACAGGGACAGGATTAGAAATGAGTTCATCAGAGGGACGGCTCAGGCTGAGCACTTTGGAGACAGAGAGGCAAGGCTGAGATGGTTTGGACATGTGAGGAGGAGGGACAGTGGATATATTGGACAAGGGATGTTGAAGATTGAGCTGGATGCTAGGGGTAGGGTGAGATGGAGAAAGATGATCTGCTGTGGAACGTCCTAGCATACAGTGGTGTGAAAAAGTGTTTGCCCCCTTCCTCATTTCCTGTTTTTTTTGCATGTTTGTCACACTTAAGTGTTTCGGAACATCAAACCAATTTAAACAATAGTCAAGGACAACACAAGTAAACACAAAATGCAATTTGTAAATGAAGGTGTTTATTATTAAAGGTGAAAAAAATCCAAACCATCACGGCCCTGTGTGAAAAAGTGATTGTTTTAACAAGGGGGGCATACTATAACTGTGGTTTTTCACACCTGAGTTCAATTTCTCTAGCCACACCCAGGCCTGATTATTGCCACACCTGTTCTCAATCAAGACATCACTTAAATAGGAGCTGCCTGACACAGTAAGGTCCACCAGAAGATCCTTAAAAGCTACATGTCATGCCGAGATCCAAAGAAATTCAGGAACAATTGAGAAAGAAAGTAATTGAGATATATCAGTCTTTAAAGGGTTATAAAGCCATTTCCAAAGCTTTGGGAATCCAGCGAACCACAGTGAGAGCCATTATCCACAAATGGCGAAGACATGGAACAGTGGTGAACCTTCCCAGGAGTGGCCGGCCGCCCAAAATTACCTCAAGAGCGCAGCGACGACTCATCCAAGAGGTCACAAAAGACCCCACAACAACGTCCAAAGAACTGCAGGCCTCACTTGCCTCAGTTAAGGTCAGCGTTCATGCCTCCACCATCAGAAAAAGACTGGGCAAAAATGGCCTGCATGGCAGAGTTCCAAGGAGAAAACCACTGCTGAGCAAAAAGAACATTAAAGCTCGTCTCAATTTTTCCAAAACACATCTTGATGATCCCCAAGACTTCTGGGAAAACATTCTGTGGACCGATGAGACAAAAGTGGAACTCTTTGGAAGGTGTGTGTCCCATTACATCTGGCGTAAAAGGAACACTGCATTTCAGAAAAAGAACATTATACCAACAGTAAAATATGGTGGAGGTAGTGTGATGGTCTGGGGCTGTTTTGCTGCGTCAGGACCTGGAAGACTTGCTGTGATAAATGGAACTATGAATTCTGCTGTCTACCAAGAGATCCTGAAGGAGAATGTCCGACCATCTGTTCGTGTACTCAAGCTGAAGCGAACTTGGGTTCTGCAGCAGGACAATGATCCTAAACACACCAGCAAGTCCACCACTGAATGGCTGAAGAAAAACAAAATGAAGACTTTGGAGTGGCCTAGCCAAAGTCCTGACCTGAATCCTATTGAGATGTTGTGGTATGACCTTAAAAAGGCCGTTCATGCTCGAAAACCCTCTAATGTAACTGAATTAGGACAATTCTGCAAAGATGAGTGGGCCAAAATTCCTCCAGAACGCTGTAAAAGCCTCATTGCAAGTTATCGCAAACGCTTGGTTGCAGTTGTTGCTGCTAAGGGTGGCCCAACCAGTTATTAGGTTTAGGGGGCAATCACTTTTTCACACAGGGCCATGATGGTTTGGATTTTTTTTCACCTTTAATAATAAACACCTTCATTTACAAATTGCATTTTGTGTTTACTTGTGTTGTCCTTGACTATTGTTTAAATTGGTTTGATGTTCCGAAACACTTAAGTGTGACAAACATGCAAAAAAACAGGAAATGAGGAAGGGGGCAAACACTTTTTCACACCACTGTAGCTTAAAAAAAAACCAAGTTCTTTTAGGCAGAGCTATCGTACTAGAGACTGATGCTTACTCTGCACTTCTGATAACTCAGCTTGAAATAAAAGCCTGCCGAGGTACTGATATTTTGCATTATACTCGTAAGCTAGAATGTAACAACCTAACCTAGCAACAGTCTGAACTCGGTAGTGAAATGCCCGCCATGATCAGTTGAACATTGAGCTGTGTTAACTATGATGGATTCACTTACTGGTGCATGGTGACTGTAAGTCTTTGAACTGAATTGAACGAAGTGTTTTGTGTCAGCAAAATTAAGAATTCCCACTTCTGCTAGGCATTGAGTTGACAGCGGACAGCTGGATTAGCATCAGCCCTCTTTCCTCTGTCAATGGGACGTGGCTGAGCCACAGACACCAGAAACAGTTGTCAAGAACTAACCTCAGTGCGCAACAGGAAACCATCAGTTAGCCCTGCACAAACATGAAAATGGAGCCCAAAGTACTGCTGTGGATCAATTTCAACTGTTAATTCTCCAGTATTTTCGAGTCCAGCATGGCTTCATGTTCAGTTTCTGGTTTAACCTAAGACCGACCTCTCCTAAAGGCACAGCACAGGTTTGACATGCAACTCAGCGGGGTTTTTTTCTCTTGAGGTCCTGCTTCCACACCTTTTGTGTGTGCCCCGCTTTTAGTGCCTTAACCTTGCCTCTGGCCTTCCGCTGACCTCTTTTAAAGGACTAAACCCTCAACCCTCTGACTCCTTTTTGAAGATCCTTTTAGCTTCATGAATATGAAAGAGCCCTTATATGCTCTTTGTCAAAACTTGGCCTTCACTCTGTCCTGTTTTGACCCCTCTTTAAGAACTCCAGCAACGTACGTGTGTGTGTGTGTGTGTGTGTGTGTGTGGGTGGGGGTGGGGGGTAATTACCTGTACTTGTGAGACTGAGAGGAGTGATGAGAGAATGCAAAGATAAGAGCCTCTAATTGTTTTTAAGTAAACACCAAGTGACGAAATACCAGCTTTTACATCTTTTTGAATACTGATTCTTTTAAGCCCCATTAAACCTAAAGGTTGGTCAGTTGAGTGGCCAAGGATTATGCAAAATGGCCACTTCCTCTAGTCTTAAAAAAACAAAGTTAACATTCTCACAATTATCTGAGGAATCAAAAGCTACCTGAGTTTGTTTCTCTTATGTTGGTAAGAGTTTTAAAAAATTTTTTTTTAATGCCCTTAAGTGTGTGTGTGTGTGTCTTGAATGCAATACTGCATTCAAGACCACTATATAAAGAGTCTTTACAGTTCTGCTCAGTGGAGCTCAACCATGACCATCCGACAATACACACACCGCAACTTTGCGATATACTAGCCCACCAACCACACAGAAGTGTCCCAGTGCTGTTTGGGTGACTGGGTAAGGATCAGTCACAGTCTGGTAGCTGGACCAGACAGTGTGCGTTGATGATGGGTTTGCTGTGTCACAGGAACAAGTGTAGTAGCGTGGTGGTTATTTTCTTTTTCTTTTCTATTTTTTTTTTCTTAATTCAAAAGCAGGTTAGTCCCATTAAGAGCCATAATCTCCTTTTTTTGGTTTAAAAAAAAAAAAATATCGCTGGAATTCAAGACTGTAAAAGACAGAACAATGCAGGATAATGATTGGATGCGGTTGGGTTAGTTGGTATAGAAGAGCGGTTGGGGGTGGCAGTGGTGGACAAAGCGGACAATGTGCAGAGCATATATACCAGTACACACCAATAAGATTTTTTTTTTCCCCTCATGCTGAAGACCACAGTTAAAATCTTGCATGAATTCAGTTGAGCAGAACCCTTATTTTGAAGAACGGAGACATCAGGGTGAAATTCTACTGTACTTGAAGCTTTACTCTCACAGTGAGTCATTTCTCTTTGAACCGCTCCTCAGGTCTGATTTAGTGGAGTTACTTTAGATGTTACAAATTCGATAAGACTAAAAGCAAAAAAGGTTGAGCTCCCAGGCTTAACTTATTTTTTTTTTACATTCATTTATTTATTTTGTAGAGAATAAAGATTGTTCTTGTTACAGTGTCGACATTATAGTGTAAAGTCAGTGGGGTTGAGGAATCACTGCTAGTCTCACATTTATGTAACAAGATAAAGATTAAATGTGTGGATGTGATCCGGCACTGTGCTGCAAGGAGATAAATTTAATGAGATTCACCTAAAACCTTCGAAATTCATTAGTTAAAGGCTGCTACTTGGGATGCTTTTGACTTGTTAACTCGAATGTGGGGCACAAAGCGTCCATTATAGTACGGGGGGGCAAATGAAAACAAACGCTTGTAAAATAGTCTAGTTCTGCCTGCATTGTCTGTCTGTACTCCAAATGAGGCAGAACAAGCTACTGCAGCAGCTTTTATTACAGCATCAGAGGAAGTCTTGTGCGCTTGCAGTCAGTAGCGATGTTTTTCTGAGTAGTCCGCCCAGAACGTCCTGTTCCCTCTCCTGCTGTTAGGTCCTGTGTGGGACACCATTCGGGACGGAGACAAATAAGTTGCTATTGCTGTAAGTTCCAGAAACAAATCTGTCAAATATGTTTGCACATATATAAACAGTTACTCCTTGTACTTTTTTTTTTCTTCCTTTTTTGAACAGTTTGTCCTGACTGGAATCCTTTAAGTCAGCATAACAAAAGGGAAATGAGGACACTGTGCTTCAGTGGTGTCTTAAGTGGTTTTCATCTGCTCTCCGATACACACCTGATCACGTGCACACACTGTTTATGCTGTATGTGATTCACATGCGCAGTGCAGGAAGAGTAGAGATTAAGTTAGCACTGCTTTTCTGAAAGTGTTGTAACTGCTGTTTAATTTTATTAGTTTGCTCATTTTTCATTTTAGCTTTTGTTACCGCTAAAATGTTTCAGCTTAGTTAAAGCTTTAGCTTTAAAATGCTACTGTGCAGAATATGGGAAAACTGATTTCCAGAAATGGAATATAGTATTCAAAATTATATTTACATTCATATATAATCACCTGTTAGTGTGAATGGCTGTTTTTGCTACGGGGTCCGCTTGTTTCTACAGGAGAGTAGGTTAAACAACTCTAACACTGGCCCTAGAAAGGGCCTGGTGTTATGTTTTAACAAGGAAGTGATGGCCACCGTAGATTCCTCTACACGCTTGGAACAGGAAATCCCAGAGAGGGATACTGAGCTGGTTGCAGTTTTCAGCCTCAGCGCCAGATGCCACTAATTCCTACACACTGGTCCTTTACGATGATCAGCACCAAACACAATTCAACAAGATGTAGTTCATTTAAAAACAAAAAACAAACCAAAAAAAAAATGCATTCATTTGTTGACATTCAAAGGGATAACGTTTTGGTCATTTTAATTTTATTTTTCCTATTTTTAATGAAACAGTGTTTAGGTGATGTATTTTTAGTTTGGCTACTGTAACAAAGTTCTCAGTGGGGTGACCTGAGTCTTTTTTTTTTTTTTCTTCTTGCTTCTCTCTCACTCAGCAGGAAAATATAGACCGATCTTCCAATCACAGACAGACTGACCTCATTGGTCCAAGATTCCAGCAACCAACCAATCAGAGCTCTCCTAACCATCAAGGTTGGTCTTTTGTGTGTCTGTGTGTGTTTGTTTGCACAGTTAACATGTAGTACTCTCCAACATGGTGTGGGACTTGAATTTGCATGCTATTTAAAACATAAACTTAATGCGTGTCCTTAATTTGTTTTCATAGAAAATGGAATTAAAAAAAGTTCTGCTGCCCTGTGTTCGCGTGTGTCTCGCTCTTAATTATCTTCTGCAGGGGTGGTTTGAGGGGTGTAATATATATATATATTTGGGTCTCTTCCACTGTCAACACTTGAGCTGTTCAAAGGATGATGTGCATGGACGCAGGGGTGCTATTATAATTATTCTGTCTATGTAATTGTGCCATACAGAGTTCATCCATGACAATCGGAGCATGAGATTTAAACACAATATTGGCTCAGCATGGGAGGTAAGGGTGGGGAGTCTGTGAGGACTCAACCAGTGAATTAGAACGCTTGTCGCTGGCATGGGAAATAAATGGAGCAGAAATTACATTGTCATTTTTCAGGATCATCTGGGATAGAGGAAACTCAGGACCGGAGAGGCAGATGAATTGAGTTGAGTTTCACCAGGCAAAATTTTCATTTATGCACTCTGAATATCTCCAGTGGATTCCCAGATTTTGTTTTTTCCTTTTTGTATTTATTTATTTATTTCTATATTTTCTCCTCCAAATATTCTTCACCTTTGTGTCACTCTTATTTTATGTTACATCCACTGAGTGACAAATCACAGTAAGAGACCAGTTCAAGCGCATGTAACACTTACAGTATATGTTGATTAGTGACTTTGGCTTCAGCCCATGTACCTCCTGGATTTTTAGTCCAGCGATTACATTTGCTGACATTGTTAAGCTTGTTTTCCAACCACTGTTCACTTGCAGCATTTTTCTCTAAAGGGACAGGCCTATGAATCATAAACCTATAAATGATTCAAGGAACAGTACGGCTTTGTTGGAACATGGCTGCTCATCCAGTCATTTACAAGCCAATGTTTGATTTCAAGAAGCAGGAGCTGCTCAACGTGATTTTCCCAACATGCAGCTGTGCTAAATCACATTATATTATAATGAATTTAATGTGGAGTTGAATATTTTGCACAGCTTAACTTGGTCTAAAGTGAGTAACTAGAAAATTGACAAGAATGCATTGTCCACTGCCTTGCCACAGCACATGAGCCATCTCTCACAGATGCAATGTTTTGTTTTTTTCTTTGGATGCATCGCTTACAGTTGGGTTCTTTGGTGTTATCTCGTACATTGAAAGCATATCATGTCCAAACATTGTTCTGTCCTTATGAAGACAAAAAAGAAAAAGACGTGTGGAGCGAGGTAACGGCTGGGATGCTTACAGGTGGCTTAGATTTTAAATTTATGACAGAACTAATCTCTTAAGATGCCACTGCTGTCAGTCAGATTAGTAGTGCACCATAAACTTTGCCAACTGCAAGATGAAATCATCTGAATGTGACTGTGTGTTTTATTCAGTAATCTAATTGGCCGGTAGCTTTAAATATCGTGTAGTCGGAGGTGAGGCAGTCACATTCGGTCCAGATGATGCAGTACATGAATTTATTGGTCAGTTTGAACGTTTGAAGTAATAAGCCATCATATTATGCTGCTGTGCATCTAGTCAATGTAGCAAAATGCCAGCAGTTGAGCTCAGAAGCTTTATGTAAGTACGGGGTTGAGAGAAACTCCACCACCGTGGCCCAGGCCCTCGCTGGTAAACATGGATGGTGACCATTGTTCCTGGGGAGTCAGGGCCTGGGAGGGGGCATCTCTTAGATGGGCATGCAGCTGCTAGGCAACAAATCCCATCAATGCTACCAATGCAGTTCAGTAATCTGATGGCGTGGCTCTTGAGGGGGTCAACCAGTCAAGATCTCGGGCTGGAAATGAAGGTCCTACCTCCTTCAGTTGTTCCAGTTATGCCTTTATAAGGAGAGCGTGGCATGCAAGAGATGCATACACATACACAGGATTTAATTAAACGGCAACTAACAGCATTTCATTCAGCTCATGTGAAATGAATTCTTATGTCATGTATATATTATGCCTAGGCTCTGACCCTTTGGCTTCCCACAGAGAAATGTCAAGGTCGTCCCAGCAGGGGAGTGGCAACACTAACTTCTCACTTAAAGGGAAGCTAGCCAATGGGTGGAGGCTGGGTTAAAAAAAAAAAAAAAGAAAAAGAAAAAGTGAGATTGCAGTGCTTTTAGCAGCAGCTACAGCAGTGGCAGCTGTATAGCATTTGAGTGCAGGCATGCAGCAAAAGAATGAGAGTGAATACTTAAGAACACCCCAAACACTGGACGGATGTTTTGGAGAGGATTATATGTGAGAATACATTATAGTGTAGAGTATAGCAAGGGGCACTATACTATAACTGGCACCAGTCTTACAATATTGAGATATTTGTCAGGATTAAAGTAGCCAACCAGCTTTAAACTTACATTTAAAAGTTTCGGTCTTCACAAAACTGAAATTAAACCTGCACCATTTCACCCATTCTCTCTTTTACCCACAATTCACACTCATATATGTTTCCGACCCTCTGTTTACTCCCGTCTTTTCTTTCCTTTCAATTCATGTCCATTCTCCCTCCTCCTCTCCTCCCGTTTCCCTCTGACCCTCCCACAGTCTCAGGAGGCTTGGCCCTCAGTGGGTGTTGTCACCAGAGGTATTGTACTCCCCAGTGCAGAACCACGCTTTACAGTTTAGACTTGCTCTGTCTGTATTCCCCCCGATCTCTTTGAATGTAAACCCCTCTGCTGGGCTTGTATTCAGAAGCTGTTTATCCCCCTAGTATGTCTTTTGTGTGTGTGTGTGAGTGTGAGAGAGGGAATGTGTGTATTCAGTTGATGTACCCTATATGTATACATTCCCCCTTTTTTTTCTTTTTTCTTTTCTCTTCCCAAGGGTTGCTGCTCCTTTTTGTTTTTTAACTAGCAGGAATGAAAGATGAACAGACTTCATTCCTGGAGAGCCATATGTATCCGCTACCATCACAATAGCCTTATTTGTCCATGTCTCTCTAATGATCAAAAATATTCAAACTAGCTTTTATGCCGATAATCATCAGGTCTGACTGTATTTAGCGTGGCTCAAACAACAGAGGGTACGTAGGCTATTTTTACCCTTAATTTAACCTGGTATAGGTCCTATATGGGACCTATAACAGGGAGGGCAGTAAAGATGTCAGAGGAGAAGAGGAGTGAAAGAATTCCACTCATGGGAGATGTGAAAAGATGAGTAAATGAGAACAATAATGCCAGTGTTGATCAAGGAGCTATCGAGGCTATTATATTTGGAACTACAGTAGTACAGTGGAGTTTAGACTGAGTTCTTATTAAAAAAATGAATGAACAAAGTCATTACTTAGATATATTTATGAAATGTGACAGTTAAAATTGGCGCAGTCAAAGAGGGAAATATTTGTGGAATGAAGAACAAAAGCAGAGTGACCGCGTCACCTCCACACGATCCGCAGTCTTTTAAGATAATAGGATTCAGGATAATCGCACATCTTAAAGGACTAATTTAGCGGAAGGATTAACTAATGAGGTATTTGTTACCTGTGCTCATATCCATTTACTGCTCAGTATTAGGACTAATTTCTGCCTCTTTTCTTCTTGTTAAAGCTCCACGGGGGTTAATATCTTGTTTTCCACCCATTTAGTTGTGTGATCCCTTTTGGAGCCTCAGAGCCTGCAAACAGGGCTATATGATTTTTTTTTTTTCCCCCAGAGATCCCTCTTAGGTGAATACAGCTTTAAATAAATCGTGCTATCTGCTGGTTCTTTTCATCTGTTTTGCTATGTAAACTTTGCACATGGTGAAGTAGAAGTGCAGCAACTGCTGAACGTCTTTCACGGTGTAGCAATATAATGAAATTAATAAGGTAAGAACATGTTTCGAGCATAGATGCAGAGGTTTGTGGCATCTCTCGTGCGTGCCAAAGACAAGTAGCAGGCTTAGCTTCTGTATTCTGGACTCTGTCAAACAGTGAACAGTGATAAGTCGCTTCTCAGTCCGAGAGGTTTAAATCCTGTGCATGTGTGCGTGCCAGCCTGCATGCTGTCTGTGTCATCAATCTGTCTGCCTCACACCACGGAGCATGACGCATATCTTTGTTTGCGCGATTGTGACATGCATTGGTGATTGCGATCGTATGACTGATAATGACGCACAAATCCTGCATCCTTGCAAGACTTCATGGGTGTTGTTTCTTTGTATGCAGACAGTTTTTCCAGTCGTCCCCAGAGGCCAAACTAGGTCAGATTTATGAGGAAACTTAGTTTCTCTCCCTAGCTTGAGGGGTGCGTGATTTATCTTGGGAGAATAATGGATGAGCATTTGATGTGTTCAGGGTAAAAACTTTTTTTTTTTAAATTTGGATTTACTTTTGATATAGTTTATGGTTTGTAAACCTTTGTGTTTAAGCCACAGCTGCAGCATGCAGGTCATGTTGATCTGTTCTGTTACAAGTGTGTTGCTCTGTCGTTAGTCTTGTGTTTAGCCTCTCATGCGCCCTGTATCCTGTGGCATATAGCTCTTTAGCTTTCTAGGCTATCTATAAGTAGCTGCTCTAGCTTACCTGTCACTATTAATACCTACAGATTAAGCGCCAGCAATTCAGACACTTGTGGTACACCTACCTGACATGTTTTAAGCAAAAGGTCCACAAAGTTTTAGCAGGCAACTACAGAGGAGGCAGAGGTATGCCTTTGCATATAGATATTTGCATATAACCTGCTAAGCTGTGACTCCTGTTGTTCCCTATGGAACTTTTCCTTTTCTCCCTGGGAAGAAAGGAAAAGAAGAAAATTAACCCTTGACTGACTTTGAGGCTCACTTTGAGGCCAGTGCTTTTAAAACTGCGTCAGTCAGATTAGTGTTTTCCAGTGTCAGGTTTCTGCTGAGCGGTGGGACTTTTACCTGCGGTATGACACTTGCATGATCCAGCTGTCAGGTGTACTGCACTCTGAGCTGCAGAGACACTACCTGAGGCATGTGGGGCACATTTGGAATTCTGACAGCAAGCCTGTGTTATTAAAATTAAAATGTAGCTCTTAATGTGCATTTATTCAATGTGTAATTTTCACTGGGTGTACTGGGTATAGCTTAAGGTTTTGTGCATGCTGAAGGAGGGTGGTGCTAGCCAAAGACACAAAATATCTGTTAATGTTTTCTATTTCATTTTGAATTTTGGGTCAGATTTTAATAAAAAAAATATACAAATGCTGCATCTCTGATATCATAATGAAGAAAAAAACAGTCCTCTGTCATAATTGTGCAAATTCAGAGACACTAATTTAATATAGCTTTCCAGCATTTGCTTGGGGTTCCATGCCTCACTGTCCTTTTCCTCATCCAATTAGTTTGTCTCCCCCTAGTGGTTTGCATTTGTGCAACAGCACAAGTACTTATTTCTTACTTACTTACTTCATGGGATATATATATATATATATATATATATATATATATCTCACACACACAATGAAGAAGCTGCAGATTGTAATTTAAAAAGAGCAAAGTTAGGCTGCCAGTTTACCCAGATGCTGAAACTTTCACAGCATGAAGCAATTAGATGAGTTTCCCTTCAGCTGAGCTCATGCCAGGCTTTGATAAAACATGCTCCTGGAGTCGGTTGAAAAATTCACTTCATGAATTTAAATGTGCCTAGAGGTTTTCGTGAGGACTTTGAAGATAGACACTACTTCTGAGAAGAATTTCACGTCTTTCTTTTTAAAGACATTTAAAAGCTGAGTGTTTGAAATCTGCTGTGAATGCAGAGCAGATGCTTGCAGTGTGGTGCCTTTACACTGAACCCCAACGGTTAGAGTTGTAAAGTACTACGGGCAGGTTTGTGCTTGTACCTGATCTCCCTGGAGATTTTGCTCACAGGGCCAGTATAGTGTATGCAGTCAAGATATTAAGATATTCTTGCTGATTGAGCACTCTGGCAAAACTGGTTACAAATCTGTGCACGTGTCTTCGTGGGCTGTTGTGCACTGTGCATTTTTTTTATTTTTTATAGTTGTAGTAGTACTGTATTGAGTTGGTGCAAAGGTTCAAATCCAGGGCACGATGAAATGAGAAACTGAGATGGAAAGGGAAGGTCCCTGAATAGCCAGACTTCACATCTCTGTGTTTTAACACATTTGAAAGAAGAGCTGCAGCTTATAGGACTTTGATTCTTCTTTTGTTTTTGACTGTTTTGTTGCATTTAAAGAGGACTTATTCTAATTTCCTGATTTATACTTGTAGTCTGGCACTTCACTAGTGTTTAACAAAACAACCCTATTCCTTATCATTCCAGTTGTTCCGTCTGAAGCACAATCTGTATGCCATGAATTTCTCTCACCAAAACTGAAGCACAGACTTGTTGAACAGGCAGTACCTTACAGCAGGCAATGATATTTGTCATATGATTCCATTAACATGCTTCAAAAGGCAACAACAGCACAAACACAGCAGAGAGGTCCAGTTTAGCTACTCTCTTTAGCTGAGGTAACCTAACATTCACACACTCACAACTCAAGGGTTCAACTTGCAGGTTGGAGGAGTCAGGGATCAAACCA
This sequence comes from Pterophyllum scalare, assembly GCA_024447675.2. Classification (NCBI taxonomy): domain Eukaryota; kingdom Metazoa; phylum Chordata; class Actinopteri; order Cichliformes; family Cichlidae; genus Pterophyllum; species Pterophyllum scalare. The sequence continues at coordinate 47,623 of JAMQGT020010242.1, read as the reverse complement.
CCAACCTTCTGATTAGTAAACAACCCACTCTGCCTCCTGAGCCACAGCCACCCCCCCATCAGAGAAGATCATAGAGCAATCTAAAAGCTATGACTTTGGCCCACAGTGCACTGGTTCCTTTCTCACTCATTATAAGCAGTTCATTCATTGACTGTACAGGAGCCTCATATGCTAAGATGATACTACCTCACTGATGTGTTCTACCATACCCGTGTCTTTCAGAGGATGATGTCGACTTAGAGGCCCTGGTGAATGATATGGACTCTTCACTGGAGAGCCTGTACTCCACATGCAGTGGTCAACAGACGGAGTCGATCCCTCTGCTGCACAACGGACAGACCTCTACATCACTTCATCATCACCACACACATCAGCACAACCAGCCACGGCAGGGACAGCACTCACACGGGATAAGCCACGTCTCCCCAGAGCCGCCCACTTCATCCTCTTCGTCCGTGGACTCGCCTCAAACTGGCCTCCGGCGGTCACAGCCAGTGCACATCAATGCTGTCAGGTAGGTACTTATTTTCCTTTATCTCTTCTGGTTATGAGCTTCTGCTTGATTGAGACAGTGGATGAACTGCGGGGCTTCAGCAAGTACAGTACAAGATGAGTAATGATAGTTTTGAGCTTAGGCCCCCATTTAGTTTGAAGTCACATTAAGTTTTAGGAAATGTTACACCATCTTTGGGTATTTTAATGACAATTTATCAAATCATTCAGTTAATTATTCCTCACTAAGATGTGTGCATTCATCACCTTAAACCAAAAAAATTGAAAATGAGTGAAAACAGCTATACTTTAATTGTGTTTGTGCGCGCACACCGACAAAAGTGTGGCAGCAAACGTTGCCCTCAAACTTTCAGCCTCGTATTATGCGCTTGCCGTATGCATAGCCGCACAGTAAGAGTTCAAACCCTTTTCTCTCTCTTCAGATTTCAAAAGAAATTTTTCGCTGTATACATCATCCCTCCACACCCTCTCGATAATTGAGCATAACGCTTCCTCTTCGCTCTCAATCTGTAACCCCTGAATGACCCGTTCCTCCTTTTCACTCCTCCTTTACATCAGCCTGCACAGGCAAGAAGAAGATTCTCATTTATTTAAGTACCATGTGCATGTGTCTCTTTCAAATTAAACCGTGCTAACCCATATCCTCCTCAAGGCTGCACTCATGCACACTCGGGGAATAGAAGTATAGCCGCATGCATATGGTGCAGAGCTGGTGTCAGCTCCCATTACTCGCCTTTGGACTACATGACAATAACACAGGAGGGATCATCAAGTAATGGAGTATTCTGTCTTATGAGCTCTCTTTTTCAAACACACAGACGCAGGCCCTGAAGTTCTTATTATTCAGGACTGACCTCTAGATAACCCTGTTCTCGAGCTCAGATGGGACGACATCAAAAGGCCTGCTCCCTTTTGAACTCACTGGGTTCTTCAGAGCGAGAGAGCTTGACAGAGGAAGAGAAACTGAGACTAAAAGAAGGAATCTTTTTTTTTTTTTTTTTTTTTTTAAAGTTATTGAGCGGGTATTCCACAAATGGATTTACCCATTTAAAAAAAAATTACTGAAAAATTTGATTGGCTGTCAAATAATTATTTGAGTCTCACGCTGCATGTGTCAAATTAAAATAAAAAAACTGCTTTAAAATGATTTCTTAATTCATTATTGATGTGTTATAAATATTGCAAAAAATTAGCTGGCTGGGGGGTGGGAGTGGGGGGTGGCTCTGTGATTTCCACTTGCTTCAAGACTGTTCATTATGGGCAGATCAGACAGAAACAAGCATGAGCCTGAATACTGTACAGCAATGCTTTATTAAATTCTAGCTGTCTCTCCAGCACATATTTCACAGCTGTCAGCAGCTCAGTTTTAAAGTTCGCTTTTTAAGAAGCCGTTCCAGGTCACGGACTTGGACTTAAGTTAATGTTTTTGCCAGAATAATTAGAAAACACAAGCTTATACCAAAAGACATGTTCTGCCCAGCAAACCACTTTGTATGTCTTTGTCTGCCATCGTTTTTTTCCCCAGGAGATTGCAGGAGCAGGAGCAGCAGCTGAGGACATCATCTCTCCCGGCCATCCCCAACCCTTTCCCCGAGCTCTGCAGCCCAGCAAGCTCACCTGTCCTCAGTCCTGGATCTCTACCCCCTGGAGAACCCCCTTCAGGCAAACATGTAAGTAAAATGCCACATAGATAGGCTGTGGAAACTTTCCTGAAACAATGTGAGACAAAGAACTTTTTTTCCCCTTCCTATCCCTCTTCTTTACATGATGATTTGGTGTCGAGATGTATTGGATACAAAACATTTTCTTTGTATGATTTGGGAGACCATGGAAGGTGTTTTTCTCTTTTTGAAGAACAGAATGTGACGTATTCAAACTGATTTATTTTCATGTTGTTAACTGAAGCACACGCGACTCAGTATTTGTTTTGAAGGATGCATATTTTGAATATTGTGAATCATCTGCATCTAGCGGTATCGAGCATTTGGGAAAGTCTCCTGGCTCACGTCTGCCCTGTGTTATGCTCATCTGAGGCATGTTTATTACTTGCATGTGATGATATGTATTGTACAGTGCACATGTGTTCGAGAAGGTTTGCGGCTTGATTTCAGGAAAAAGAGTGAGGTGTAGACTGGAAGAGCAAGAGGCTGTGTGTGTGTGTATGTTTGTGTGTGTGTGTGTGTGTGTGTGTGTGTGTGTGAGAGAGTGCACACGCGCACACACACATGTGTTCATGAGCATGTATACCTGCACACATGGCTGACTTTCTATGAGAGTGATTGCGTGTGTGTTTATAATGTGCTGACAAAGATTTAGGGGCTGGTGTGTCTATTCCTGGAAGCCGGAGTCCCTCCAATGTCAATGTTAATGGTCTTCATATGAAACCAGCCTACACTGGTTACAGTAACATAGCAGTTTACAGTAATATGGGGGTGGCCTATATATCATAAATACTCGCCTGGCTGCAGCCCTGGCCTTTTCTGATACAGGATAGAAGTCTCTAGTTCCAGTTAAGTTATTTTAAACCCCCCCAACCAAAAAAAAACAAACAACCCAAACAGATGTAAGTTTATTATGACCTGCTCTGCTTTCTCAACCCACAGCTTAAAAAACAAAAAAACACTTGATGAGTTGATAAGCATCAAAGAAATTCTTAAACAAACAGGAATTTTTGGGTTTGAATTAACTCTGTGACTTAAACAGACCCTGTGTTTATTTTTTTTAAAACAACAACAACAACAACAACAAAAATTAAGCTTGAATTTTGTTGTGGTCTGTGAATGGAAAAGTTGTGTGGAAATTTTCTAGGCTTGAAATCTTAGCTGTGCCGTAAATATAGTTACCTTGTGAGGCGACTGAATTCTCATGAGATTCACAAGATTACATCTTGCCCAGCGTGAAGCTTGTGAATGAACCACAGCTGTTTGCACCATCGAGTGCCCTAGCAGCTATGGCTGTGTTTTAGGTGTAACGACAAAGAAAAAAATTGGGTCCTAAAGCGGTTAGTGTAGACTGTGTTTGTACATCAGTTAAATCAGAACTAGAGAATCTTTGATAGGCAAGCAAAGAACAGTGTTAAAAGCTTTTTTATATATATTAATTATTTTTTAATAAAGATATTTTCTTCTCATGATTGGCTTTGGATGAAGTTTAATTAAAATTACTGGTCATGTGGTTAAATGATTAATGTTTCACTATGACTTTTGAGTTTTGGGATTGAACTGCTAGCTGTGCAAACATTTTGTCTGTATAAGTAAAGCAGGCTTGTTGTGTAAATATTCAGAAACCACTTTATTATAGTGGATGACTCACCCTACATGTGAATGTTTTTGGTTTTTGAATTCCCAGAGGGCCTATTAAGAATACTATAAAGACCATGAGGTGAAGTGGGGGCTTGGAGGAGGTGCAGGGGAATTGGAGATCAGCAGCAGTGTGAATTGTGTGTTGAAAAGATTAGATAATTGTTACAAACAGTTTCAACCAACATTGGTATTTAGAGCCCCTCCACTACAGCTGAACTACTTACCTTCCTCATATCACAGCAGTTCTATTTATTATTTTTGTTTGTGCTAAGCTTTTTTAAAGGAAATTATTTATAAGGGCAAGAAGAATTTTTTTTTTTTGAATCTCTATGGATTACAGTTTGATTATTAGATTAGTAAGGCTTTTTTTTTTTTTTTTTAATCCATCCATCCATTTTCTTCCGCTTATCCGGGGCCAGGTCGCCTGTGCAGCAGCCTAAGCAGAGAAGCCCAGACCTCCATCTCCCCAGCCACCTCCACCAGCTCATCCAGGGGGGATCCCAAGGTGTTCCCAGGCCAGCCGAGAGATATAATCTCTCCAGCGTGTCCCTGGGTCTGCCCCGAGGCCTCCTCCCAGTAGGATATGCCCGGAATGCCTCTCCCAAAAGGTGCCCAGGAGGCATCCTAATCAGTCACCCACCTTAACTGGCTCTTTTCGATGTGGAGGAGCAGCGACTCTACTTTGAGCCCCTCCCCAATGGCTACTCTCCTCACTCTGTCTCTAAGGGAGAGGCCAGCCACCCTTCACCGGAAGCTAATTTCTGCCGCTTGTATTTGCAATCTCAGTTTTTCGATCACTTCCCAAAGCTCATGACCATAGGTGAGGGTATGGACGTAGCTTGACGGATAAATTGACAGCTTTGCTTTCATGCTCAACTCCCTCTTCACCACAACAAACCAGTGCAGCATCCGCATCACTGCAGAAGCAGCCCCAATCCATCTGTCAATCACGGGGTCACTCATGAACAAGACCCCGAGAAACTTAAACTCCTCCACCCGGGGCAACAACTTGTCCCTGAGCCAGAGTGGGCACTTTTCCGGCTGAGGACCATTACCTCAGACTTGGAGGTGCTAATTCTCATGCTAGCCACTACACACTTGGCTGCAAAATGTTGCACTGTGAGCTGGAGACCACCACCTGATGAAGCCAACATGACTGCATCATCCGCAAAAAAGCAGACAAAATTCTGAGGCCACCACAGCTAAGCAGCAGCCTCAACAATCGAGGTGCGAAACATGGTCCATTCAGACTCAGTGTCTTCAGCCTCCCTTGGAATGCTGTCAAAGTTCTGCCAGAGGTGGGAGCTGAAGATCTTGCAGCCTGGGGGCTCTGCCAGGCATTCCAGCGCACCCTCACAATACGTTTAGGGGCACCAGATCTGTCCAGCGTCCTCCCCTGCCACCTGATCCAACTCACCGTCAGGTGGTTATCGGTTCACAGTTCAGCCCCTCTCTTCACCCAAGTGTTCAGAACATATAGCTTCAGATCTGATGATACGATTACAAAATCCACCTGTGACCTAGGGTGTCCTGGTCCAGGTGCACTTATGGGCCACCTCATGCTTGAACATGGTGTGTGTTATGGACAAACTGTCATTTGCACAGAAGTCCAATAACAAAATACCATTTGGGTTCAAATCGGGCAGGTTGGTCCTCCCAATCACGCCCCTCCAGGTCTCACTGTCATTGCCCATGCGAGCGTTGAAGTCTCCTAGTAGGATGATGGCGCACCCTCAAGCACCCTGCCTAGCGACTCCAAGAAGGGTGGGTACCCTGAACTGTCATTTGGCACATAAGCACATACAGTCAGGACCTGTTCCCCGGCCCAAAGGCACAGGGAAGCAACCCTCTCGTCCACCAATAAAAACTCCAACATACAGGCAGCAAGCCGAGGGGATACAAGAATACCTACGCCCGCTCACCGCCTCTCACAGAGGGCAACTCAGACTAGAACAGAGTCCAGGCCCTCTCCAGGAGACTGGTTCCAGAGCCCAGGCCATGCTTTGAGGTGAGCCCAACTATGTCTAGCTAGTTTCTCTCTACCTCACGCACTAGCTCAGGCTCCGTCCCCACCAGAGAGGTGACATTCCATGTCCCAAAAGTCAGTCTCAGTAGCTGGGGATCGGATTGCCAGGGCCTCCGCCCTTGGCCACTGTGGCCCCCGCCCAACACACATTCCACCAGACCCCTACAATGCCTCCTGCGGGTGGTTGGGCCTACAGGAGGGCAGGCCCATGTCTTGTCTCTTCGGACTGTGCCCAGTCGGGCACCACGGGCTAGTGCTCAGCCACCAGATGCGCGCTCCCTTGAGCTCCCTACTCAGGCCTGGCTCCAGGGTAGGGCCCTGGTAACCCTATCCCGGGCTGGGTAAAGAGTTCCCTTGATGATTCTTCCATAAGGGTCTTTGGATTTGCTCTTTGTCTGGCCCCTCACCCAGGGCCAATTTGCCATGGGAGACCCTACCCAGGGGTACAAGCCACCGGACAACATAGCTCACTGGGACACACAAACACCTCCACCACAATAAGGTGGCGATTCACGGAGGAAACTGAAACTTAAAACTGATATGCTTATATATTAGTTTTTTCCCAGACACATGAAACACAAAACATTGGTTTTGTTATGCATAGTTATTTATTTACTCGGGCTTTACGTTCTGCCTTACTTCTCAGATCAACTTGTCTTTGTAGTTCCACACAGTGTTGGCAACAGAGAAACTTCAGAATGCCTCTTGTGGACAAACTATGCACCTACACACTCATAACAGGGTTGAAGGGTGTTTCTCCTGTCTCCCCTTCACTTTTTTTCACCCCATTTCATAACAGTTATCATTGCTGATACCGATAGATTGGCAAATGGCTAATACCAGCTGTTAATACTGGCCTTCTGATAAATCAGTCACGCTCTAATATCGTTCATCTGTATGCAGTAATACCAAACTAATGTTTTTGTTTACTTGTCACACATGCTGTGTAAACAGTTAACTTCCTCAAAAAATGTTGGTCTTGTGAGATTGTTTTGACTGATTTTAATTGAGAGATTTGTGTTCTCTAGTCATAATTGAAGATTGATATCACGTGTTGAAGCATTGCCATACATCTGCTGAGAATGTACTAAACCTTAAACATGTCTATAAAGATAAACAGCCCCCCCCCAAAAAAAGGGCCTTTTACAGGTTTTGCACAGCTCACCAAACTACTGCAAAGATGCCATGATAAGAGCAACCATGGAAAATTTAATTCCTTTTGTGTGTTTACATTGCACACACTTCTGTAAACGTGCAAGTGTGCCGTGCATCCGTCGACGCATGAGGGTGTATTTGTTTTTTTTTTTAGATAAATGTGTGTCTGCGTTCACGTCTGCCTCTTTCTCTTTGTGGGTTCTGTGAACTATTTACAGCATTGGCAGTGTCTGTCCATTGTTGATGGCAATGGAAAGTATGTCTCATTGTAGCTGCTTCTCAGTGGAAATTCAATTCAGCACCTTTCCACTGAAAAACTCTCCCATGGAGCCATCTCATCACACGCACCTCGAGGGGGTCCAGCTTCGGGGGCACAGAGGACAACGATAACACTGCTTTCTTGCAGACTTGTACTTGTGGTTCAGTGGTTCAGATGCATAAAGAAGAAAGTGATTTGTTTAGGTTTGACAAGCGGGATGGCGAGCAGTTAAATTATTGCACCCGCTTTCCATGACCTCTAACCTTAATCATTTAAACCATATGTGCCCTTTTTTATGCCCCCTCCCCTTTCTGCCCTTTTCTCTTTGACAGTATGTCTCTATCTACTTATCTACATGTCCTCCAAATGCCAAATTAAGCCTGCCTGCTGTTGAGAAGTTTCTCTGGTTAGTTTACAGAATTTTCCGACCTCCAGGCGTTTTCTGACAGACTCATACTCCTGTCTTCTGCTCCTCTGTGCTTCACTCCTTGGCCTCTGTGCATGAGGATGTAGTGCAGGGCTGTCAGGAATCATTGTGGAAGCAGTTTGACGTTGCCATATGATTCTCAACTACCCACCCAGCCCCAATAATCACCCCACCCCATCCCTGTCTTTCTCTATTTCTCAATCCTCAGCCCTCCTCTCACAGGTTTTTTTTTTTTTTTATCTGTACACTCTGAAATATATGAACTAGTGTTCAGTTATTTAAAATGAACAGATAAAAATGTAGCGTTCATGTAAAGGTCTTTGGTCTGTTTGTGTGTGTAGTTTATACAAGGCTGTATGAGAATCTGAATTTCTTGTAAGAGCTACTGGATGATCAAGAAAGCTAAACTAGAAAGCTTTCATGCGTGAGCACTAACATAGTCTACTGTGGTACTTTTTTAATAGTGCGAAGTATAACAACCCACATGTACCCATTAGTAACCATGTAGGAGAACATGTATGAAAACCAGCCTATCTGGGAGCTTGATCTGTTTCTCATGTGGTGCTTTGGAAAATCCTCTAAGAAGGCTGTTTTTCCCAGTTCTTGACGGTCTGTCTCAGCAGTGCAGTAATTGCTTAGTGGATATTGTGCTTCCATGGATGCCTCATTCATTCTCAAGTGCAAGCACTGATTTGATCACTGGTTTGGCAGATTTTGTTGGATTTAGTGTACTCTGGATGTCCTGTAGCTCATTGCTCTATGTTGTGGCAGGCTTCTTTTGTCTGTTTCATTATCGTCCTTATGGCTGGTGTATTTTTGCATCTCAAACTGTGTGTCAGTGTTCACCTATCCATTTCTCTCTGTCATCATTTCTTGTTTTGGGTCTTTACTCCAAACTTTTAGTCATTCAAAACTCCATCTGGTGTTGGCTTGGCAGTAGTGTGTCCTGTGACAGTTTCATTTTTGTGATGAATACTCAATTGCACATGATGAAATAAGAGACCTAAAATAGCTCATGGTGCCAGACAAACTGGGGAGGATTGGTTGGCACTAATAATGTGCAAATAGGCTGTTGGTTTTCAGTGTCGGCATCATGTCCAGTTGAGCAAGTCAGACTAAATAAAATTGCTACTGCCTTCTGTACTTTAGGCAGGTTTAAGGAAACAGACACTGCTATCAGTCTAACATTGCATCAGTATTCGATTATGGAAGAAATACTGACTTTATTCTTCAGCGTCTGCACACCTTGGTTGTAACAAGTGGTTATTTGAGTTGCCGTTGGCTTCCTAACAGGTCAAAGCAGTCTGGCCATTCTCCTCTAACCTCCTTTTTCTGCCAGAGAACTGTCGCTCACTGGATATTTTCTCTTTTTAGGACCATTTTCTGTAAACCCTTGAGATGGTTGTGTGGGAAAATCCCAGTAGATCAGCAGTTTCTGAAATACTCAGACCAGCCTGTCTGGCGCCCACAACCATGCCATGTTCAAAGTCACTAAAATCCCCCCCCCCAATACACAAAATTTGATGCTCGGTTTGAGCCTCAGCAGGTCTTTCAAGTCCAAAATTCACACCTTTCATCTTTTTTTGTTGTGATTGTGGTCAATTTCAAAATATTGATTAAAGAAGCTTCAGAATTTTGGAGACTTCATAATAAAGTGTTACTCTTCATTCCCTGAGGATTGCTGTTTTAATAAAATGCTGACTTCTCAGAGCATCCAATCTAGCTGCTGGAAAAAGAAATCTTAACAGTATTTAACCAGAAACGGCTGACACATAAATAATGGACATCAATCCATCCCACCTCTCAGCACTCAAGCGTGGCATTCCCTGGCTGCTGCTTTCCTGAATGTTGAAAATACTCCAGGTCAAAGTGCAAATTTTTCCATTGTAAAATCAGAATGGAATGCTGCTTATGCCCAAACTGTTGGCCTTAATGCGTGGGAACATCTGTGGCCGGGTGTGCGCGCGTGCTAAAGTAGGAGTGTGCTGGTGAGGAGGGTCTATTTAGTGTGTTTATTTGCGTGTTTCTAATGCATGTAGGGTTGTCTTTACGATTGGGGGCTATGTAGGTTTGTGTATCTGTGAGAGTGCTCGACAGTATGTTTACGTGTGCGCTTTGCTTCTCATTGTAGCACTGACATGTTCTGCAAGCCACACTGCGCAGAGATCAAAGGTGACACAGTGCCAGAAATCTGCTGGCTCACTCTTCCAGCTGCCAGCCTGCTTTTAAGTGGATCTTAAAGTGAAACATGGAACACACACACATACACAGAGACACTTGCTATATTCTGTAATCACTGGTGAGTAACATTATTGTGTTTGTGGTGTTACATGTGTGTGATTTGCACTGTTGATACCACTTGGACTGTTTATGTCTTCGTGATAATTTATGCTCACATCAGTTAGACATAATCTACTCAAACTGAATGTTTTTTTTACCTTGTGAGTGCGTGCATCCATGTGTGTATTTGATGCATGTCTGCCTGTTGGCCTCATTATTCCAAACATTACATCTATCCTCTGAGCCCAAAGCACTTATACAGACAGACAGACACGCACACGCGCGTGTGCGTGTGCATGCACACACACACGTTAACTGATGATGTTTTGTGGCAGGAGTGAAGAGAACATGCAAATAGTGCAGTAACCTTTTGTCAGCATACGTATGCTTGCCGTGCATACTGACTTATTAGGTACAGCTGTGAAATTTAATGATGATCCAATGTAATCGGATGTAGCGGCTTTGCCAGCAATTATTTTACGAAGGTTCTACTTTGCTATATGTTTACAAAAAGAAATTTCTTATTTATTACAGGAATCATGGTTTTTAGTTTTGATGTACTGGACTGCACTAAAACATGCTCCTAATATCCTGTGTGTCATATTAACACACTCTATGAGTGTGGCACATTAGATGTAATGTTAAACAGTAGGATTACTTTTTTTAAACAAGAAAAACCTGAAAAAGCAGAACTATCAAACAGAAGTTACGGCACAGGTGATGTATTAGGTTGCATTAAATTTCAGAACGGTACCTGTGGTGCATACACAAACGCATTGAGGGAGTGAGCGGATTTGAAGCATTCAGTTCTGTGAAATACAAATTGTTTGGCTCCCGCTGAACAAATACAACCTGGAGGAGAGCCAGGCAGGTTGTGGTTGAGTCTGGAACATCTCGTGTGTCAGCACCATATTTATCCCAAGCTACTAAATGGAAACATGTCTCGGCCTGCTACTCCACAATGCCACCGAGACACACATGGATGAACAGGCACACACATACACAGGGCCTGTTAAATGATATGCTATGCTGCGATGGTTAGTCTGAGTACAAATAAGGCTTTAAAATTGGCACTGGGAACAGAGCAACATTTTACAGCTTGTGCAGTAGTATTTGGGGAAATACTTAGAAAATAAAAAGTCTCACTAAAATAAAGACCTGAGAGGAACTTGATTTTTGGAAGTGTGTAAATGTTATGAAATAATCTTGAATTGTCCTGTTAGTTTCTAAATTTTACAAAAACTAATTTAATCAGTTAAAGTCGGCGTCATTGCCACCTGCAGTTAACACTCACTGCCTACAATGTAGCAGCAAACTGCTTGTGTTGCATAATAACCCCAGCCTTTCACAAGTCTTCAGCTACTCTTCATCTCTTTATATTTTGCTTCCAAGGAGCCAGACTTTTTTGTAAATTTTTTTTTTTTTTTTAAAGCAATAGTTTTCCAGGCCTTCTGAAGGTCTTTCAAAGTTTTTCTTTGGACATTGGCTGCTTTTTCACTCATTTTCAGGCCATTCCATGCCTTAAGCCACTTAACTGTGACCTATGAATCATTCAACACATTCAGCACAATCATTCAATTCACTTAACTCAAGGGATGAACCAGTGTTGTCTACACATAACAGACAACTTAGCAAATTTTAAATTGTATCTTTAGGCACTTTGTTCCTAGCAGTCACAAAATCCAGCAAAGACCTGGCACAGGACCTGAGAGATGCATCTGGCCCTTTGATACAGCTGCTGTTCACTGAAGCCTCATCAAAAATGGTCTCAGTGGAAGGCTGGCTGTCAAGAAGCCATTCTTAAGGAAAAGAAAAGGCTGAGGTATGCCAAGTTACACAAGAAGGAGTGATGAATCCAAATCTACTTAACTATTATTAAAGCAGTGTGGGATCATCAATAGAGAACGGGGAAAAAAGGCAGCCAGCATCCAAAGAGCAGCTTTGAATGTCCTTCAAGAAGCCTGGAGAACTATTCCTGAAGACTGCATAAAGAAATAATGAGAAAGCTGCCTAAGAGAGAAGAATAAAGGTGGTCATAGCAAATGTTGACTTTCAAGCTTGTTAGAACTGTACAAATTCTGTTTTGGCATTATATGCTGTATTTCCATGGATGTTTGGACATATTTCAGTAAATCACTGCACCCATTTCCCAGAAACAAGGGGTGGCTCAAGACCTTTGCACAGTACTGTAAAGCTTGACTACAATAATGCCGCGCTTCCATTAGTACCTACTCAGCACAGGTCGACTCAACTCGACACGACTCAGCACGGTCTTATTTTGTTTCCATTACAATTGAGTACCACCACAGTGGGGGTGGAGTCAATATAACAACGCAGGCAGTAGTTACTTGACGTAATTTGTATGCGAATCAAAACACAACACAAGAATGGATGTATTAGAGGCAAGCTAACCACAGCTAATGCCAGTTTACTATCGTCATCATGCATAAGTCCCCCGTACAATGTTTTAATGGCTGAAGGTTATCATTAAGTATTAAAATATGAATGCTGTGTGCACATTTCAGATGGCTTACTTGTTGCAAAACTACTGCTTCAAACCGTCGGTCTGGGCATTCAACCGAGCCTCCCAGTGGTTTGCATGCCTACATTTTCTTGCTGTCGGGTTTTTTAAAAAATGGCGCGGTTGATTCTGGTGAAGGA